>JAOBAT010099336.1:0-16163 GCA_026413305.1 Hydrozoanthus tunicans
GGGGGGTACTCCCTATATTTGGATGGTAGGTATGATCGTCGTATCTTTTGAGGGTAAAAATTGCCAGTCCGGTATTTTTAGGGGTTGTTAAAAGAAATCATGTATTAAACCAAGAGCCTGTTATTTTTTAGGGTTTAAAAACGTGAAGCTATTTGACTGCTTCCAGTCCCGTGTTTAGCAAACATGCATACTGAACAAGAAGTTAAGGTAAAAGTCCTTCGGCAAACGTCCAATTACCTGCGCGCCTTTATTAACTGCATATCACGTTCGGCGCAACACGAGGGGACTTAACGCCGACCTGCTAGCTACCAAGGGAAAATTTTCAGATTTCAATTGGTATTTTCTAGGGCGAAAATGTTTATCCCTTGGTAGTTTTTAGGGTATTTTTGGGATTTTTCCGACGGTCATCCCTACCCTTTTGACCCCGAAAGACCCCCCCCCCCTCCCAGGCGAAACTTTAAGTTGCTATTTGTCAAGCAACTTGTCATAAGTCTTTATTGGTATATCTAACCATATTCCCTTTATTCTTACCCCTATCCTCACCCAATTATATTTAACCTTATCCCTATCTTTGTCCTCAAACCCGTACCAATACTATATTTTATATACTCAAGTTCGTCTCCATCTCATCTCTTTCCCTATGTCAATTTTCATCCCGAATTCTTTCTACCTCTGTTTCATCTACATCTCCTCATTTCACACTCAATCTCTGCATGTATATTGTATCTATACCCATATTATCTCCTTTTCCATTTCTAGTCAGGTTTTACGTTATAATTGTCTGTTAGTCTTGTTAATCTTCACAGTTAGTAGAGGAGACTGGTTCTCAAACTCAAAAGACTTATGGAAGAGCCATTTAATGCGTGCTCCGCGTTTGATAGGTTAGACCGTCCTGTCGCGTGGCAACGATCAAACACATTTGAAGCTAGACAATGAAGCTTTTTCACCTGAAAAACTTTGAGGTTAATTTTCCGTATCTAAGAAACGAACAAAAAAGTTGATGGGTCACTTGGATCGAGAAAAGAGCTTTAAAGGTTTATCTTTGAGCATCTCATGGGACAAGGCGACTCATTTGGCGAAAGTGTATTTTATTTACGATAATATATTTCGAACTATTTCACGTCACAACAAAATATTTATTGTTAGCAGCCCATTCACAAATGGGATAAGTCAACAGTCTCTTCTCTCAGTTTCTACTTATGTGAAAACTACTACGTTTCCCCTAAACCAAGGTTTAAAATTTATAAAACCGAGTGCTATCCTTAAACGGAGAGTCAAACTGTTTTCTTGTGCCCAGCCGTAGCAAACTTAAAGCGTCGAAAAGTAGAATGCCGTCGCACGCTTGTCTACAAGCTTTCAAAGCTTAAACACACGCACGTATTTTATTTTCCAAGTCATTACAGAGATTTGAAAGTTAATGTTCAACTCGAATTCGTTCTCAATGAAAGCTCAGTGTTGAAAGTTAACTTTGTTTTCTGAAGGGCTACACATTTTTTACTCACAAACTTTCTATTGTGTCAGTTTATTTACATGTAAAATTGAGGTTACAAGGAACAATCTTCTCATATTATACATTGAAGTTCGATCAGTTTTTCTCAGTTCGGCAAGTTTGTGCGTTTTTCTAGACAACTTTAAATTTACTAATAATAAGATTGTTGAACAAAAGAGAAAATTTTTGTTCACAATTTCTCTGGGCCTTACTTACAGATCGGCTTGGTCGAGTTAATGCAGAATTATCTGGGCATTTCTTTCGGTCCGGCGCTTCTAGCTGTCGAATATCGAGTGTTTAAAGAGGAAGAGAGAATTTCTTCAAGTAAAAGCAAATATAATACATTGGACGGAAACAAATGCCTTTTCGTTTCTTTTGCGAAAGATTTTTGAACATATGTATGAATTATTCGATTTCATTTGCAAAAAAGTGTAACACAGGTGAAACTTGTCTTCTAGGACAAAAAAAGATCCTGACAACTTTCAGCAAATTGAAACTGTTCTACACAGAAATGTTTGATGGTTGTTTGTTCTGTTTAGCCAAGAAAGTTGGCATTTAGAAGGTTATCTTCATTAACAACCTCGTGGCCGTTGATAACTTCAATACACTTGTAGTATACTTCGAGGTACTTGTATACGTCAAGGCAGGTTTCGTCATGGAAAAAGAACTTCGTGCATCTAATCTCACACATAGTGGTACCTTCACAAGCATCTTTTACTTTTGTCAAGAACAGAGGGGTGGTGGGACAGTACTTGTTTGCAACCAAATTGCCTGTGTGTTCCGTGCAGAGTCCAAAGTTACGGCGACCCCAGAAAGCAGATATTATGCTAATGTGTTTGTACTCGTTGCATCTTAGCCAAGCTGTGTCTTCTTCGCATTTCACTGTACCGTTCTGTTGAAAGCGAATGTAGATAGTTTGAGCATATTTCAAGGCTGCCAATTAGTTAAAAGTGCTTTGGTACAAGCTGGAATCTTTAGTAAGGTGAAGCTTTACACATTTTAGGCGACTGGACGAATCTATTTGTATCAATCAATATCATTGCGTTTTGATTCTTCTTTAAATGAAAGACATTTCTGCAAAGACTTGAGAATTTCAAAATAACCGCAGTTTTGTTAAACAACTTGTTATTCAGCTTGGGTTTCGCTTCATTTTCACAGAAACCTTATCACTTGATTATCTCTCTCACAACTTACTTAGTTTTAAAATTGTTCCTTTCACTTAATAAATTGATGGATTTATTCGACTGAGCAATTACAGAGGGTACTTACGTAACGTATGGGCGTTGGACCAGCAGGACCTGGGGGTCCCGGCATACCAGGAGAACCTGGGGGTCCTGGCATACCACTGCCACCCGGCATACCGGGAGATCCAGGCATACCCGGGGGGCCGGGCATACCATCAAGACCTGGAGGACCTTGGAGACCGGGAGCTCCGGGCATACCTGGGTCACCAGGCCATCCAGGGGGACCAGGGTCTCCCTTGGCACCCGGTAGTCCCATGCTACCGGGCTGTCCAGAAACACCAGCCTGACCATCTCTACCAGGGGGTCCCTGTAGACCCTTGAGGATGAATCCAAGGGTCACATTCTGATCTTTTAGTAGCTTGTTAAGTAAGGGTGGAATAGGCGCTACAGGTAATGACGCCTGCAAGAAAACAACAGCAAGAACCAATACAGTAAGTCATCTTGCTTTAAGTGAGTCACGCATATCATCATACAATCATCATCACCATCATCAATATCGTTGTATTCAATATATCATGAATAATTACAACAACAATACAATAAGTTATCTCGCTTTAAGTGAGTAACGAATGTCATCATCATCATCATCATTATCATTATCATGATTGTCTTCATCATTATTTGTTTAACATCATATTTTATAAGTACAACAACAAGGACCAACATAACAAGTCATCTAACTTAATTTTTGTTTAATATAAAGTACAATTTCATCACTTGCAAATTAAAATTCGTGCCATGAAGCTTATTATAGCAACAGATAAAGTCTTAATATTGTTTACTAGCTTTTGTTTCAAGTAGTTTACTAATGTGAGTAGGTTTGTTGTAAGTTTTATTTTTTATCTTACTTTATTTTTACATGAGTTCGAACACGATTTGGAATGAACGTGAAAACAGTCGCTTGATTTAGGGTCGGTTATTGTGATTCTCGTAAAGAGCCATCATAAAGCGTTTTACAAAAAGAGATCTTTTAAAATACGAGTTCATAAAATAATCTTTTAATCTAACAATTAATAATCTTATTTAATGAATCAGTATTTATTAGCAGGCAACTAGCAGAATTTTGTTTAGATTATAACATCAGGATAAAATGGATAGTCAGTTAAATAACATTGGTGTACCATCCTTATTATCTACATACTGTCCTACAAAAATGTCAATCTACAATTATGGTCGAAAAGATTTTGAAAGATGAACACGAACAAACCATAGTGTGTCTGTTAATTTGCCAGCTGTCATCATAATATATCAACAAGAATTATATATCGACTAATCAACGATTAGAATATTCTTAATCTTTTTATCGACTCAATAGGTTGTTAAGCCATCAGATAAAATGTTCCATTACCACGCTCTGCGCTAGAACTATCGCCAGGAAACAAGCCCAAATCATCGGGAGCCTCCGTTTTTCGGTGGGTTTGTCCCTTGAATATTGCAAGACTGGTTCTTCGTTCTATCTCCGGAGGAGATTTGTCACAAAGCACAACAACGCGCCCGGAAATTTGTCGATGAGTGTACGAAAAACGAGACTCGACGTTACACACTCTGTTCCTTTTTTCCCTTTTTCATCTAATAATACTCTTAAATATCGATAAATTGTATCGCCAAGAAAGAACTTGAAAATCCTCGTTTTCTTCAACGTGTAATTTTAATGATTAAATACTCGAACCAAAACTTTTTTCGTTTACTCAACATGTGCCATATTTGGGCAAGGAGCAGGTGGTATTTACCAAATATGGCACAAAGATCAAGTTTAACCAGGTACCAGGCGATTTAATCTATGATCTCGCAATTCCTTTGTCATCTTCGTTTTGGCTACCCGTACTTCTTTTTTCTTTAAAACTTAGGCATCAAACATGCATCAATGGTTGGAACTATCAACCATTCATCGAGTACTTCTACACTTCAGGGCGCATTGACCTCACCAGCCATGTAAACTTTAGTCAAGTGTGTAATCTTTGCACCATATCTGCTTTGCACATTTAATATCCAAATAAAACACAATATAACATTTTAATAGTGATTAAACCCTGTAGTTCCCTACGTTTAATGAATGCTAGGTTAAAGATTATTATGCTATCTGCAAGTAAGAAAAATATGATTTACAATGTTGAGAAGTAAAAACAACATGGCTTCCTCATTTGACCTTCTCGCCTCTCAGTTAAGGAAACCGTGTAGCTTTATTTCTCAATACTAATTTAACACAATCATTTAGACATCGAAAAGGAGGGTCCTCCGGCCACCAACTTACCGTTGAGTCGAACAGGACGATGCCTAAAACGGCGATCAACGACGAGCAGACGAGCCTCATGACCTAAAAGAAAGCAAAAGCTTTCAAAATCCACACATCACATAAGACGACATTCAGTTTCTAAGTTACCGTGATTTCATCGCTAGAGTAAATTGTTTATATATTAGACAACTGACTATGAATACCTAATTAACTTTGTCTCATGGCGTAAGTATTTATGGATAACGTAGTCTCCCGTTCAGAGAGGAAAGCGGGCGTTACTTGCTAGTTTACTACTGGTCAGCAGGTGGCGCTCTGTTATTTTTTCAACTTACAATAATTTCGACCAATCAGCATCCAGCTTTTTGACAGTTTGTGTTATGGTACGCAAGTTTTAAACATGATCTTTGACGCTTTGTAGAAGCAGTAATTGAATTTCCCGCCCGAAACATTTTTTTTAACAAACTTATTTTCTTAATTTACTCCTTCTTTTCCACCTAATAACAACAGAATCTAGATGCAGTAAAAGTAATTTCGTGTTGTCTCTAAGGGTTTCCTCTGTGTGTTTAAAAACTAAAATAGCGTCATCTGTCAACACAACAGGTCTTGTGTGGAAGTTATTAATTTTGCTCCAAAAATTCCTAGATTGACTTTAACTGAGATTTGTTTTATCGTATTTAACAAAGTTTCAAGACCAGAAGGCATTTCTTGAGCTTCGACTGACATTTTGCTTAAATCTGATTGACTTTAAGTTTACCAAATTAACCAGCATGATGTTTGTAAGCTAACAGTTCATATAAAAACATCAATTCATAACTTAACACTAAGAACCGTGTTTTAAAAGCAATCGATTCTTTAAGCTCAGGAAGATCTCTAAGCAACAGATCACTAAAAGGCTCAAAATAATCCGTAGATTGAATAGTAGCTTTAATACGTCAAACACTTCAAAAGGTTTGAATTGACCTGGTTCAGAATTATAAACAAGCAATGATCAAACATTATGGCTTCTCGTTAGAAAGGCTACAAATGGGTTTAAGTTTACAATAAATTAGCCATGAAATGTCATCATTCTATTAGTACGAATTACAAGTAATCTAGATAAGTTGAATTTTCGACCTACCTCACGTGTTTGTGACACTTAAGAGCATCTTAGCTCTTAAAAGCCACAAGTAAACTTAGGTATACTTACAGTTGAACAGCGCTCTCTGTGTCAGATTTGTTAGCACCAAAAACTAATAGTTTTAGTCCGCAAAGAACAAGCTTTTCCCCAGAACAATTGAGACCCTGTCCAAACGACTTCGACTTTCTGTATGTTAGTTTAATGCAATCACAATCCAGTCGATGCTAACGCTCTGGTAATTGCTCCTGATATCTTGGAATTGATAAAACTGTAAATAGTTTGACTTCACGTCCAGGGCGTGAAAATCCTTAAAGTTGTGTCGCTTCTATCTCCGAATGTTTACTACACAGGTAATTGATCTTATTCAGTCTCCAGCCACAGAAAGGTTCGAAGTCGTCAAGACAAGGTAGAAATTCTTCCGAGAAAGGCAAGTTCTTTAAATGTATCCCTTTCGCAGGCTCTCCTTTATACTGCTAAGCTGCAATTTTGTAAAACCAACCTGTAATTATGGTCCAATTTGAATTTCGTCTGCTTATTCTTGTAAAGGAATCTTTCCACGAATGATTTCTATCTTAATTCTATTACGATTGCTTTTCCGAGATTGGGGTCAGTGCGCAGGCGTTGTAGCCGACGTGCGATAAAAACTTGTTAATTGGCCAACCGCGGCATTACGTGTGCAGTGGCCCCGTAAATCTTTTGTACACAACATTGATAAGCTGTGACGTAATGTAGCGATCCGTTTACACTTAATGAGCCAATCACAATAGAGAATAGCAGTTCCACCGGACTGTTGCTCTGGCAAAGGGTAACAATTCTTGCACTTAAGGTCAATAGATACTCAAAACACGCTCCTACAGGCTGTTGAGTCTCAATATTTATCTAGTCAAGCGTTTTATTAGCAGGGTTTTTACAAAACAAGTGCATAAAAAGAAAAATAAAAGGCTTAATGTGCGGCGGTTGTTTTTAAAGCAGTGTGTAAATGAGTCTTTTCTTCGCTGTCCTTACTTCTTTATAACTTCACTTTTCACAACTAGCTCGGGAAATGCGTCGCAACCAGTCCAAAACTCTGCGCAAGAAATCAAGCTAAAATGGAAAACTTCCCAAGTGTTTACATTAAGGTGGCAACGGCAAAAGCAGTGGGTTTGACTAAAAAGAACACAGATCAGAAACAGGAAGGAATATAGAATCTGACGTTAGGTGTAACAGCGAAGTTAACAAGGCCGTAATAATAATGCATGAATTACAGCAAAAATATCAATTTTCAAATAAAAGGAAGGAGGAGTTTAACACAGACAAGTTCTAAACAAAGCATTATCTTTCACGATTATTTTGTTTTGTCCCATTAATTAGTCAAATTGTTTTTACACCATAAAGTAAATTAATTGATTGAAGTTGTTCGATTCTTCTAGTAAATAAAACAGCTTAAACTTAAAGCTGTTATTGTTTAAAGAATGAATACCATACTAAATTTGTCAAGAAGAGTGCAGGTGCCTTTGTTAGCCTTTGTTGCTTGGTTACAATTGTTACTTTAACGCTCTAGATTCGTAAACTACAAACAGGGAAACTTATGTATTTTTACAGACATAATTTGTTCCTTAAGGAATTCAAGAGGATGTCTGTTTTGCTTAAAGGAACCCTTCAAAAGAAACTACAAGAAACATTACATTAACTTATATCTTGACAGAATAAAAACAAGTTAGTTTTCAAGAAAGTGTTGTGGTTTTAAGGTTTTTGATTTATGAACAAAGATTCCTTTACTAGTATGTCGTGTTCTGTTCTCAAAGAAGATGAAGGCATATCTTCGTTCGATTTACCATTTATACATAAAAACACTCATCTGCAACTGCTTAAGACTTAAACTCGAGCTTCGTATAATAGAGATAACTTAACTAGTTGATGCTGCGTTTATGTTATAAAAAGCCTATGCGTTTTCTAGCAAGTCTCCTTGTCACATATTTCAATAGAAACAAAAATTTAGATAAATCTAGAGGTAGAAAATATTTATCCCCGACATCGTCATAAAAAACGTAAGCTTGAATTGTTACTTTAAATGCGCAGCTTAGTTGTTTTTAAATAACTTAAAAATTTTTTGATTGAAAACTAAAAGAGCAGTTAGAATTAGAGTTTGCAAATATCGACTTTTGTAAATGAACAGGCATTCACCGCAAAGGGTTTTGGAAACAAAAGGAGTTTTCTTAATTGCGTTCAGTGGAATTCCCAATATAAAACTTTGAACACCAGCTTTCCAAAGTTAAACAAAACATTTCCGGCTTCCGGTTAGAAAAGCTATGATTTATAAGGGGATCAACGCAATAAACAAATCTTATAACCAGTCCAGTAAGCGCGGAAACGTAGATCAACGCTAGCATTCTTTAACCACACAGATTATTTAGCGCGGATTGGATTTAATTAATGGGATCTTAACGATCTATGATTTATAAAGCGTATCTTTTACAAAAAAAATAAATACTGTAACACATTAAAGCAACGAAGTAAGTCTCTTGTGACTGCCCTGTAATGCTCTCTTTCATAATGTTTGCACACGTACAATGACTTGCTTAGGTGCTTAACCACGCGTGTGAAAAAACGCCCACAGGTGTGGCCGTAATATATTTTTTCTTAATGATGGCGACATATGAAACAGAAACGCCAAGCTTTTTCACCGTTAGCTTCATCCCTCGTTTATATTTTGTTGTTTATAGTATAGTAACAGACTTTTATCACACTAGCATGGCATAGAAATCTATTTAGTTTATCAGGAAACGAGTCCACAGTCAATTTCAGCACATTAATTTTATCAAAGCTACAGAGTCCGCATAAAGATTGGCCGCAATTTGACGGAGGTATGAAGGTTTGAAACTGGATAATTTTCCAATGAAAAGTAAAGTGGACGGGCACAAGCCTCTATTCCATGTTTCTCCATACATTTCTTCACAATAATAAGGGTAAAAAGTCAAGTTTCTAAACTTCATATCTGTGTTAGTTTTTGAAAATATTTATAAAATTTTGCATTTTTGCTAATACGGATGTGCTGAGTTTGGCGATGGCCATAGTTTCTTTATAATATGTTTAGTATATTTTTGCGTGAAAAGTGTCTATTGTTTGTCCGTTGAACAATCGTGCATGTTTACTCTAAACAACATTCCTTTAAACCTGAAAACATTTTTTGTTGGCTTGCTAGATAAAAATCCTTTTAGGAGAGATGGCTGTAATAGAAAATGAATAAATACCAAATAGCCTTGCTTATCTCTTTGTCGCTTTGAAAAATGTATTACGAAGAGAACAATTGTGCCACCCTTAGAGAACTTTTATTTATGACAGAAATGTCGTAAATGAAAAATGGCCCCAGTTCGGAACAAAATCGGTTTGTTTATTTTCTCTGTCTCGATATCATTTTGTCTGGATCTACTTAAAGTGCAATAACATGAAACAAATCTGCAGCTCTTTACTCTTTGAAGTTTAGTGAAAACTTTAGGCGCCTTTAATTATGCGGTTTGCTTAAATTAGTTATGCGGTTTATTGCAGTTACAATACAATAACATTTAGTTGTTTCGCCATGCGTGGTAGTATACAAAGCTTAAACTTTGTTGGTTAATATCAATATTTCCTAAAAACACACTAACTAGACATCAGGCAATATAGTGTAGTGAAAATGACGCACTCTATTTTGAAA
Organism: Hydrozoanthus tunicans; assembly: GCA_026413305.1. Lineage (NCBI taxonomy): Eukaryota > Metazoa > Cnidaria > Anthozoa > Zoantharia > Hydrozoanthidae > Hydrozoanthus > Hydrozoanthus tunicans. Next base: position 9,757 of record JAOBAT010099336.1, read on the forward strand.
GAAATCTCCGATGGTGTCCTGAGTGCCTGATTAGAATACAGGAGACATTTGAACTGTAATAAAAGAACCGTTACAAAATGCCGTGATTTTTCGTAGGATCATTAAAGATCTTTCAGCCAAATTGTAAAGATAGAAAGAATGAAAATGCGAGGCTGAATTACTGCGAGATATCTAACTTGTCAGTGAAAACGGACAGAAGATCGCCATATAGCACACCCATAGAGAATATGGAACACCATTACTGAATATAGCATACCACTACAGAATATATCCCGTTCCCTAGAACATGTTAAGAAATTCATAATTGTTTACCAAGACCCAAAATTTTGGAATTCGCTTCCATTAAAAATGAAAGTAAGCTCAACAAAGAAAACTTTCAAAGCCGATCTCAAAATACATCTTATAAATCTGTAATAGCTTAGCTATTACTTCTGTTGAATTTATTTGATAATGATATCAAACTTACTTTGCATTTAGCATTCGCATTTAATTAATAGATACCAACATGATCAATACAATAAAAAAGGCAGTTCAAAAATAATAAGCCATATGGTTTCTTTTTGAGCTGTCTTGCCACCAGTTCTTACTTATACATGCAGTCACCAATGTTATCCAAATAGTGAAAATTTAATCGATCTATACTGGCTTATATCTGTAACAACACGAATCAAATTTGTAACTTTATCTTGTATATATCTGTAACACGAATCATACTTGTAACTTAATCTTATGTATATCTGTAACACGAAACAAACTTGTCATAATCTTATATGTATCTGTAATTATCTGTATAATATCCTAGTTTCTGATGGTGAAATAAAAATTGTATGTGTATAGCACACCAATACAGAATATAGCACGCTATAATCAACTGAAAACAGCCCTCCTAAGATTGATGATATAATATGAATGCATCCACTTTACAGTTGAGCAAAGCTAATTTGCGTATGTCCAGGAGCAGTAAAAGCATTCTAAGGGAATATATTAACGAATAAACTTAAACATGCAGCTTTGTGTTCCAGAAACCGTGATTAATTTCAATCAAGATAAGTTCACCTTCAAGAGTTAGAAGCTATACCCGAACTTTGTTTGCGTGAAGATCAAAGGTTTCCGAATTTTCACTTCTTTGGTCTTATATGAAGCAGGCAAAGTCAAAATTATTATGGCATTTTCCAGCTTAAGTGAAAACTTCTGTTCCAAGCGTCAGACTTTGAAAAACTGGCACTGCTGTAACACGTATCCGAGAACTTTTTATAATTAACCAACTAAGATTGTCCCGAATATACATTTAGCGTTTCGCAAGTAAAGCAGAGAAAGTCAGACACTTTGGTCATCATTAAAAGGTAAATCAGACCATTATAGCCCTAAGGTGTAAGATGCTCCTATCCTTATAATTGTATTATCAAATTGGTTTTAAAATAATTGAACTAAGCGTGAAGGGCTACTCCGGGTCTTTAAGTCGCCGTGATTTAGACTTATTTGGGACTTAAGGCAATTTAAGGCAAGTCAGCCCCGGGTAACTTTTAAAATACAACCTTCGGTATCAATGAGCATTTTGTGAAACCTCTTTGTCGAGTTAACAGCTAGCTATGAATTAAGGTCTCGCTATACACAATGTAACAGACCCGAAAATTCTCAACAATGTTCTAAGATTTAAAAGCTTATTTTGCTTTTGATGGAAAAAGGCCGCATGATAGTGTTTGATGGAAATTACCGTATTTTCTTAAAAAATAAAATTTGTAAGTATTTTTTTCCCAATCCAAGAGACTCAATGTTTTTTTTTCCTTTCTTAAACTGATAACATAGAAATCTTCCAACATGTAAGCTCAATTTTGTACAAGTTTCTAAATTGAATATAAAACAAACAATAAAGCCCGATGTAACCCGTCTTTATCAACATTTAGTCACCTTGAAGTCGGTGGGTCTCTAAACTTTACTGTATGTTTCTGGTAACCAAAAACTTTGAAACTTATACTTATTAAAATAAATTAAAAGGAAAATGAATCGGGATTTTTTAGGCCAATAATACAAACGTTTTATATCTAGTCGAGGATCAGAAACAAAGCTCTGCTTTTAAAAATCTTGTCTTTCTCTTTCTTCTCTTGACCTGATTGGCCTTGTACAAGCAATCTTACCTGTATCTAGTCTAAACAATTCAAGTAAGACAACTGCTTACAAGTAATTAAGTAATTGTTAATGATTATCGTGTCATTCAAGAAGAAAAGCTAAGTATTTTTTTTCAGTATTTGTATGTTTACGGTAAAAAGATAATTTAATAGTGTTTTGTTAGGAACTGGAAATGACACTTTTGGTTTTCTACTGTGAAAAGTTGAAATTGCAAGGCACTACAATAGCTTAATTTGTTTGCGACTGGTCCTACCCGCTGTTCTCGAGTACTCATAGCAGGTTGCGAGATCTCTTCCCACAGAGAGATTGACAAAGCAATTCAATTCAAGATTCGTTTTCTTTTATGATACTGCTAAAATTGCCCCTTGAGTAATCTACCTAACAACTTGTGTCACTATATCCAAGCAAGTGTTCTCGCTAGAGATTTTTGATTGTTTTAAAGACATTTAGCGCATTGTAGTTCATTAAGTCAAACAGTTGTTGTACAGATACTTCTAATAATGACCTTGTTAATTAAGAGTACTTGTTTTGGACAAAACGTTCCCGCCTTTTATCATGAACTTACTTGCTAGAACTCTTCAGATATAATATATAATATATAATGTTCAGTTCGAGTTAAACGCAATAAAAAACGAACAGAAACAACAAGCGCCTTGTCTGAACTCATTCACGTAATTAACCACGGCTAGTACTTTACAGATAAAACCACGTTCAATCAGGATTTTTACTTACTTTCAGAGAACCTGCTTAATCACTTAGAGAGCTGTTTCCACTCGGGTTCCCCGGCCTGGCATAATTGCAGTTTCAGTCTCCAAAATCCAAAAATCCCGAGTGCGTTGACTGACTGCACTCGCCAGGAACAAAAAATATGCAACGTATTCTTTTGTTCTTCAACTTTTGTAAATTGCCACCCAGAATGCAACGGGTGCGCACTCGTGCATTCATCTGTGCGTTTAGTAACTAATGGCAATCAAACAAGTATGTAATAAATTTTTAATTCATAGGTTTGCAGGCAGCTTGAATTTTTATTTGTGTTAAAATAGTTAGTGGGAGGATCTAAGTTTTTCCACTTGCTTTCTTCCATGTTTAATTTTTCCATTAAACGTTTCGGCAGACAAAAAAGTGCCCATAATCGACTTATACATATAACCAGTACATCAACTAACTTCAGATCACCGTTGAGGCTATATCAATTAATTCTCTATTAAAAGCTTCAGTCGTGTTGACCACAACGGTTTTTCCTATTGCGGAAGAGGGTAATCGGTAAGTTTTAAGATTCTTGGTAAACTGAGTTTTACGTAGCTACATATTAAGGCCTTGAAAACATAACTAACTTCAGATCTACTTAAAACAATTTCAAACCCCTTTTAAGAGCTTCAACTCTGACCAGACTGTTAATCCGGGCATTGGATTTTACACAGCCTCACACCAGGGCTCGAAATTAAACGCACGTTTTACTAGCCATAAATATTTTTAACGTTTAATCCACACTATGTCTGCGTCTGGAGCTGTGTGTGTAAAAATTTTTGCGTTTGTTTTCAGTTTTGTTTGCCCGAGGAAGCACTGACAAGCAGGCTATCACATTGTTTATCATCTAATGAGAAAGAGTAGTTCTTAGTTATATACAACCAGTCGCAAAGGTTCACACAATGTTGTAGTAGCAGGCTTGCTATACGCACAAAAAATTCAGCAACCAGCACTCAATGTTTGGTAGCGGTGGCAAGTTTGACCCCTGCATAGTCGTAATGAAAAAATTGAATAATATATAACTTTACAATCAGCATAGCAAACAAATATAAGTAGTACAAATACAATTAAAATGTTAACAATTAAGAATTTACAATATGTATCTATGACTATATAACTGTGTAACTATGACTCATAGTTTCACCTGTTGGTAATCTCTTTGTTCTACACAAGGGTAACTTTCTCTGTCCCCTCAAATTGTACGTGTTTTGGTAACAAAGATTTGGCAAGAAATTGTAAATCTTACTCATGGAGTTATTTATAACGGGTTTAAGAAGTTGTTTCATGGCGGTTCCTGATTGACTTGACTACAGCAATCTTGAGGGCATCAAAGTATGGTACCATTAGAAAGATGCAGGAAAGCAACCGTTTTGTACTAGCTCTTTCCAACCTATTTGTTGGTAATAAGGTAATGCTTAGATAGTTTAAGACTGGACGAGCATAACCTGAGAAAGATCTATATAGGCACGCATGCTAATAAGGTACGAGACTTTCAGGTTAAATTTACGTACGCTTAAACTGAACAGGGAAATACCGGCAGTTTTCCACAAAGTATCAAAACTTGTCCATCCATATGGTTATACCATGTTCAATCAGCATTGACTGTAAAGCTCAGTTGCTTTGTGCAGTGTACCGACTCGATGGGACTTTCTCACGTTTTCTGTAGTTTTCTTGTCTTCCTTTCTACTTCACAAGCTTTCGGCAGACCTGCCCTCTTCAGGTGAATACATTAAGTATATAAGGTAATCAGCTGATGCTTACCTTCCTGTCTTCTTCACGAGCTTTTGACACTCCTACCCTCTTCAGGTGAATACATTAAGTATATAAGGTTTTCATCTGACGAAGGCAGGACTCCAAAAACCTGTCAAGAAGACAGGAAGACAAGAAACTACAGAAAACTAGCTTGGGAAAGAAGACTGTCGTCTGGTTAGTCTAGTTGGTAATGCGCCGGTTCGGGAGGCCCGGTGCCAGACCTTCACTCAGGGTCTTAAAATAACTGACAAGGTGCCTATTATTTTGCTGTAAATCCTGTTCGGTTTTTCGACTACCCAAGTATAGTGAAGACTGTAAACAAATTGTTGTTTTCCGTTGCGTAGTAAATTTGTCTACATTTTAACCATATAATCGCTCCGACGCAACCGTTGTTTTTAAGGAGAGCTTTATGTCTATCCAGACAAATCATCGACTCTGCCTTCTGGTAAATCTTCACTTCAAGCTTTGACTCCTGGAGATCAATATCTTCGATATTTGACCTTACCGCACACCCGTAAATCTATCTGGCAAAAAACCTGAAAAGACAGCTTCTTCAACTCAAAAATATCAGACAAAACAAAAGACTTTCAGAAAACCGATACCCGCCATTTTGATAGCGTCAACTCATTCCAGGCTCTCCACTAAAGATTAATTCGTCTGAAAGCCGATTGTTGCCAATATCCACATCAGTGTCATTATCATATCTTGACTCTAACAATGTCAACACCATACTATCATATCTTGGCTCTAACTATGTCAACCCCATTATTACCATAAACTGTTTCCCTAATCATTATCATTACCCTAATCACAGCCGTAATCATTATCACTGAAAAAATAACTTCTCTCGTTCGTACACACGTAAAAGAGTCCTTCGATTCCAAAACAGATTAATTATATCCAGTTTGGTATCGAGAAATAAATAAACACTGGTGCAAAATTGTGCAAAATTGTGGAACGAGATACCAGCCTCATCGAGAAACAAAACTAAATCCACTTTCAAAAGAAGTTTAAACTACCACCTTTTTATTACACTTCTTGAACAAGACAATTACATTTCAACAACTGAAAATATGAATTTTTCTTTGCAATAACATCTTACATCACGTCATCATATCAACATACATATAAGTTATAAGTATCTTTGTTTGCTATAATAATATTTTCTTTCCTTTGTCATCTAATTTTCAAATGTGTTTATTCATATATTTAGTATAAAACATCTAATTTTTCAAATGTATTTATTCATATATTTAGTATAAAAATAACCTCTGCCCGCCTTGACTCACAACGCTATAAGCGGGCATGACAAATATGTAAAATTAAGTAGTTTGTTAATAAAATGTTGTTGTTGTTGTAAACAAAGTAGATTTGAATGTTGAAGAAATAAAACGTAATCAAAAATAAGTAAACATAAGTAAACATACAACAACGTCACATAGTTATGATTCCCGTTAGATCAAGTATATTGCGACATCTCCAAGCTCAAAGGCCAAATCAAATAAGGTCGACGAGCAAGCTTCAAAGTATAACTAATTGAACTTTGTTTGTATTGTAATATAGTGTCCTGGAAAGGGTCATTGTTATAATCTTCTAAATCTTATCACTGTCATTGTCATTGTTGTAGTCATAATCATTTAAATTATCCAACATAAGTTCAGTTCATATGTGCGGCGGAAGCAAAAATTTTCTTGGGGGAGGGGGTTGTTAGATACTCTGACCCACTCATTTGAACAACTTGCTCACTCATTAGAAATTCTGACCCACTCGTTCGAATGACT
>JAOBAT010099347.1:0-16161 GCA_026413305.1 Hydrozoanthus tunicans
TCCATCTGCCTAGACTAGCACAGTTATGCTATTTGCAGATGGAGCCCACAAATTATTGTATAATTTATAACTTGTAATAATAAAATAAAGTGAAGTGAAAAACCTAGTAAAGGTAAAGAGTAGTTTACAGGGATGTCTGGTTGTGTGTTGGCCAAAACTTACCATTAAGAGAAATTATTGTCAGCTGTCCATTCTCCAACTTTGTTCTTTTATATCTTACAACAACGTCAAAGCAGCCATCTTCTTCTAGTTTAATGTGTAGAACATTTTGTCTGTCAAAAGCATCTGGTAAAATCACAAGCTCAGGATCTACTGCATCACTCCAACCAATCTGGACACAGATAAAAAAACACGCAGTCAAAAAACACAAAGTTTAATCATTTTAGACACCATCTCACACAGCTCTAAGTCTGGCGTTTAACAACCTTGTCATACTTGGAATAGGGAAGAGGGCTTTCAGGGGTTTCCTTTATTTTTTCGTTTTTTCTTTCCAAGAGTTTCTGTCAATTTTGTAATATTCAACTCACGAGAATCCGTGTAGATGTCTTATTTGCAGGAGTTAAATTTTCAGAATTTGTGAGTTAGCAACAAAAAGTTAAAACACGAATGAAAAAGTAACTCCTATGTACCTGATGTTTTAGTTTCTCTTCCAACAAAACTAAACTAAACTAACTTTATTTATCGATGTTACGCTGGGAGTGGTTGCCCATTCTCCCAAGCCAGTGGCTTTTGTTTAATCGCTCGATGGCACAGATCTCGGTGTGACAGTCGATTTCGTGGAGGGAGGAAAACCGGAGAACCCGGAGAAAACCCCTCGGATTCAGAAGAAGATCAACAAATCTTAGCCCACATGCAAACTCAGGATTCGATCCCAGGCCCACAGAGGTTTCTTAATCCTTGTCTTGGTAGACATGAACTTCGGAAACCCCCTTTCCAAAAAAAACGGCGTCGCCGCTGTTAAATTAGAGCAAGCTTATGTAAATATTGCACTTACTCTTGAGACTTGAACGTCATAGCAACTGATTTCCTGATCGGAAATTTGACAGACGTTTCCAAACTTGTCTTTAGCTTCTACAGTGAGTGGATGGTAGATTCCTTTTTCAACCACTAACATGGACACACTCTCCAGTATTGTAGTCTTTGCTGGGTCAATTGGTCCTTTAGTAAGGATGAATTCACGAAATTTAATCAGTGCTTATCTGAAACATAGATCTAAACAACAATTTATTCGATACTCCTCAAATTACAATAGTTACAAAACATCCTTGTATTAGGATGAAAACAATCTATTATTGGATGGACACCAGCATTTTATAAATAGCAAAGGCTAATCTAGCTAAAAACTGCTAGGCCAAACGTAAATTTCTTGGAAATATCAGGGTCCGAGGCAGAAAACTCTTTTTGACTATGAAGCACAGGGCATAGTTAGCAGAACAATCAAACAGAAAAACAGACGAACAAGTTGAAAGTTATGAAAAATTATGCACAAAAAACGAAGATGAAAACGTGAAAAAAGGAAACTGTTCAGTTTTGAGCTTTTGGGTGATAATTTTCTAAGAGAGAATTGATTACCAGCATTCTGAAACGGTGTCGAGACTCAGATTTGAAATTTTCTTGGATTGAAATTTTTTTTCCAGATTTTGACCCCAACAAATCGGATATTAAATTTCCCGTATTTGAATCCAATTTTTGGCAGGTAAAAAGACATACACTAGGTAATTGTCTTGATCAGAGTCCTGAGTCAACAGCTGTCCCCTTACAGTGTAATCCCTTTCAAATGAAATTTTGTAATTGCATCAGTCAATAACAGAGCTATATATATGTTAGTTCATTTTCTACTAAACATTTCAGATGTTCAAAATCAATTAATTGTTTTTGCATTAGGCTCTTAATTGATATAGCATACCTGGTATAAAGGTTTTCGAGAAAGGGCTACCACTGATATGTTTCCCATGAGCCATTACAGCAATAGTGTATGGACCTGCTTCTCGGACAGTGAATGTTATTTTCAATGTGTTACTTGCACTGTGCTCCATTGAGTAGGTTAGCATTGTCTTCCTAGAACTGATTTCTATCGTAATTCGGTCACCCTCGCTTATTGTATAGCGCAACATGTTCCGTTTATACAGCTGATGATAGAAAAGTTAGACAAATCCAGTTAGGCATAAAAGTAATGAATATACACATTTGCCTGTATAGCGGCTATTTTTAGAGGAGAGACCAACTATTGTCAATCAAGCGTCCTGCCATGTTGAAGGCATGGATAAAAAAAGCCTGTGTGTTGTTTAACATTGCAGCTCAACTGATTGATGTTAGGTCTCTTCTCATAAAAAACAGCCACTATGCAGGCTAAATATACATGTACATAAAACGGTGAATGTTTGACATCTAGATAAATAAATAAAAAAACAACGATTAAACCATTACCTTAAGCCGAGCTCGGGATATTTACCAATTACTCCCTGGTAAACACCCATAGAGAGGCCAGTGGACACAACACCCTCCCCCCTGATGTTAAGGTTCTAGACAAGGAGGTGCGATGGTTCGAGCAGGGAGTGAAGGAGGCGATCTGGGAGAGGGTCAAGGCCCCCTCGTTAAATAGGAGGGGTGGACTGAGGTTTTGTTTGTCGCACTCTTGGGACACTGCTTTGCGTGGTGTGCCATCATGCATCTCGGCCTCCACCAACAATCATGCATGAAGAAGCCTAGTGGTTCTAGGCGAAGCGTCGCTAAGTTTTCAGGATTAATGTCCAGTAGTAGTTTTATTTTATTTATTTATCATACATGTACATACATGTGTGTTCTTGTATAAGTTAATCAGCTTGGGTTAAAAACTATTATTCTTGTTGTCACAAGATTTTTTTCTCAGAAGTTTTTTTAATCAGAGGGTCATTGTCTCAATCCACATTATTATTGTGGACTCAGAGGATTTTTCTTCTGACAAAAAAATGGATTATGACATCCAGAAACTTTTGCCACATGTGCACTCGTTCACAGCATCTCGCATTTAAAAATCTGTAAACATTAAAATCTAACTAGGTATTGGGTATTTAGAGTTCTAAGTAAATTCTTTATGCAGGAGTAGGTGACAAGGTGAAGTTGATACTTGGGAAGCAACAGATTACTTAAGAGAGTTATATGAACTTCCGGAGGTGGACTTCGGGAGCAATGAAAATTGATATTGTGATCATGTGCTCAAGTGTACATACCACTTCTGATGGGGTGTAGAGACATGACTTCATGCCCTTCAACAGCTTTCATCTAAAAGCTCTTAACTTGTGGGCAAATGTGTTTAACACAGCTGGCCCTCAATCAGGATTTTTGTGGGAGGGTACGATCCAATGAGGAGCAAGGCCAAGTGTGAATCTTAGGGGGTCAAGAGTCATGCTCTGCTGGGAATTTTTTGAAATTCTAATGGCTATACATTTGAGAATTAAACGTAAATCAGGCACCCAGGCAAAAACAACCTTAGTTTAAAACAAGGCTATTACTCAGAATTTGGTCTTCCAATCAATTCAGAAAAACAAAGATGTGCTTTTTCAAACAATTGGTCAACCAAAAGTTAACCTTCACCATCTGAGGGAGGGGAGGGAGGGGGGATGTACAAGCACACCCATTGCATCCCCCTCCCTCAGCCTACTCGTTAGCATATCTACAGTAAAACAATTTACCCCAGTATCTTTACAACCAGTACCTTAATAGTAAATGTCATTGTCTCCCCAACAACATGTGGATCAACCCACAGCCACTCCACTGTACAGTTTCTAGGTTCTAGGCAGTTTCCAGAGATGAAGCTCAGAAACTTCAATATATTTCGAGGCTGGGTAATTGCATGAGAAATTGCCATCAAAGAAAGGAATATTCGAATCCAGTCATGGAGACGAAGTGGGTTTTGAGATTCACGTGATCTTTCAAGCACCAATCTATTAAATCTTCTTCTAAGGCAAAATACAATCACCATGGATACGATTGCCAAAATGAAAAGCAGTAGAAGCTTAGCTGTATAAAAGAAAAAAAAACACCATTAAATTAAGAAAACACTATCTTTAAATTGGCTTAATTTACAAATAAAATTATATTGAGGCATATAAATAATTATTAACACAAAAGATTATGACTTATAATTATTTATCAAAGCATTGATAGTTTTTACTCTTAGATATTTTTCAATTTTTTTCTCACTTTTTATCTAAAATATATTTTCCCCTAAAATACTTAGTATTGTTAATTAATCTTATTATCATTATTGTTACCTTAGTTATAATCTACAGTCAAACCTCGATTATCCAAACTTTTTCTCTGGACCTAGTTTTTACATGAAAAATAATAAGCTGTAGTAGAGAAAACTTGAAGTGGTAAAAATGATATTCAGTAATCCTGACTGGCTCAATCAGGAAAATCAGCTCCCAAACATGCCAGGGATGTGAGGTGAAAATATTTTAGCTGCTGCTGTCAGATAGCACAAATGTAACAAAGATGAAATTAAGTAGCATGGAGATATGTAGGATCCCTCTCCCCTCCATTTATTAACTTTTCAAATTCTAGTGCAATTACCAAGTGGTCAAAATTTCAAGATAAAAATTTTATTGATCAGTGTCATGATCTTATGGTGTTCGTCTTTCCCTGTTTTTGTTTGAATTACAGCACAGGCAGACAGAATTCACATATTTTTTGCAGGTCTCTGTTGTTTTGTTTTAAAAGCATCACCTAACCTCTGCATTTGCACACTCTGCTTTCAAACCTTGAGCAATTTAGCAATTGCATGTTCTCATCTTCCTACCGCCATTTATTTGGAGCCTCATTTGCTGGTCTCTGTTGTTTTGTTTTAAAAGCATCACCTAACCTCTGCATTTGCACACTCTGCTTTCAAACCTTGAGCAATTTAGCAATTGCATGTTCTCATCTTCCTACCGCCATTTATTTGGAGCCTCACACATATTAAATTTTTAAGAAGTTTGTCAATCCCTAGGCATTTATTTTTATCTCCTGTTTATTTGGCACTTGAGGGTAATGTTGCTATTGAGCGATGCGAAAGATCAGTTTCCTGTACAGGGCAAGTCAAACACTCTCATCTGCTTAACACTACAGACACTGGAGATAAGTGCGGGCCCTATGAGCCCATGCTTAGGCTCGAGATCAAGAAAGGATTTAGCTTTAGCTTGCATAGAGGAAAATGTCATGTTGCGTTTGTAAATCTCTTAAATCACTTTGTCATACTAAACAATAAATTATTCACTGACAGTTCATTTTTCTCACTTTAACCTAAGCAAATTTGTTGGCTTGCAGAATCTTGCCACCTCTACGCTTTCCATGCACTGTGTGACAGTGTTGAGGCAGGGGACTGAATAACTTACTGATTATAGTCACGATAAAATGACTTGCATTTGACAACAAAGACGAGAGGGAAATAATCGTAAGAACCATTGTAAACAAACGATCAATAACGCAATCTGAATTGTACCAAACTCTTGCTCGACAGCATTTCCCTTACCTGGAGAAACAGCTAGTACACTGTACAAATGAATTATATATTTTTTGTGTATCATAGAATGTCAGTGTATGATTCATACCAAACAGAAACAGAAGCCAAAGCACTGCTCACTTCAACCTCAGCAAATTTATTGGCTTGCAGAATCTTGCCACCTCTGCGCTTTCCATGCATGCACTGTGTGACAGTGTCGAGGCAGTGATGATGGACTGAATAACCTACCATTTATAGTAATGGCGAATTGACTTGCATTTGAGAACAAAGATGAACGGGAAATAATTGTAAAAACCATTGTAAACAATCGATCAATAACATGATCAGAATTGTACCAAACCCTTGCTGAACAGCAGTTACCTTACCTGAGGGAACAACTAGTATATTGTATATTTAGTAAAATCATACTAGTGGTCTATCATGAATGCTGCATTCTGATTGGCTATGCTACTCTTAGGCTATTAGTGATAGCCAATGAGTAGCGATTGCGCGTGATGATATTTGTCGTAAACATTAAAAAAATTAAATTTAGAGCTTTAAAAAAAGATTTTTTACTTCTGATTTTTGACCAACTGGTATGATTTTACTAAAACAGTTATCCCTCTCGCCCTCATGGGCTAATAGCCAAATAGCCCATTTGGCCTGCAGCCTCATTGGCTATTGGCTTCTAGCCCATTTGGGCTCAAGGGATAATTGTTAAATATTTTTGCAAATCATAAAATGCCAGTGTACAATTATTCATACCAAACAGAAACAGAAGCCATAACACTGCTCTTCCTCCTACGAGAAGGGAGGCTGTTACACCTGAGTCTTTCTTGGAATTCTTCTCCCTACTGCCCTCACTTGTCAGCAAATGGAATACTTTGTCAATGTCAAATTCCATGGCTGACTTAAGCATCTCTTTATCAAGTCTCTCTAAGACATCTTCTTTACTTACGAAACCATGCGACGTTAAAAGTGGGTAGAAATGCTCTAAGCCTTTGCTTTCTAACCAGTGTCGGAAGTTCATCTCTTTCTTCATCTTTAATACAGCTGCATCAAGTCTCTCTTGGTGCGTTTCAGATGCAAAAACTCTCCACCAGGAGGCTTGGTAAGTGACAAATTTTGAAACATCCATGTCAGCAAATTTCCTTGGGGTTTGTACACCTAAATTATGGCAAATTTATTATAATTGTTAAACACAATAAGCTCATTAGAGAAAGGGGGAGGGCTTTCTTAAAAACTGACAACAACCAAAGACAGTTCTAAATACAAGATGAAATCTGGATAACAAACATATTTAATAGCAACTCTGTGTTTGTCTGTAGAGGAGGGGTTGGCACAGTGGTAAGATCTCTGCCTCCCAATCCTGAGGTCCCCAGTTCGATCCCCAACCTGGTGGAGGGTTGAATATTTGGACAACCTTCTTTCCCGTTAAAGGCCACTCAGCTTTCCACCCTTCCAGGATCCGTAAATGAGTACCAGCATACATGGACCACTTTGAAGTGGCTGCCTGAGGCGCCTATATATGCTTTCGGTCTGCTGGGGGTAAACTGATCATTGTAATGTGCCTTTGAGCATTCATTAGGAAAAAGTGCTATATAAATGCACCACTTAACTTTACTTTACCAGGCATTGTAACCAAGCACTGTGCAAAAACTTAAAACTTGTAAACAAAACCTTTGACAAAATATATTCATGGCACAGATGCCTTTATGTGTTTTAGCTCTTATTTACCTTTAAATAGGCCATCCCAATAAAATTGTTCGCTTCCAGTCCCCCTCCTTCTTGTGAAGGTACATTGGTTGGTTAGTCACAAAAAACTAACAAATAAAACCGAACACATGAAGAGGTCTGGTGCCAACACAGGTGGCCCATTCAATGAGTTCAAAATAGGTGACGTCATTAGTTCCAATTAGATTACCAATGGTCACTCTAGATCTGAGCGGAATTGTCTTAAATTTTGATAGATACTATCCAGAATACATGATTCAGACAGTAAAATAAAAGTATTTAGCTTACCTTGTGTAAATTGTGGTATTAGTTGTCATTGAGATGGGTTTGGTACTGGGGGGGGAGTCAGGAGGCTCACCCAACTATTTTTATGAGGGATGGGGTGTTGTTTTTTTGTTCAGGGGGGAATTTCTAGAGCGTTTATTTAAGAGCCAAAATAATTTTCTAAGTAAAGCAAATTGTAAGTCCTGCATTTCAACCGTTACTGTACCTCTAATTTTTGGAGTCAAACTTGCTCACTAGGAAGCCAGGCGTTTTACGTAGATGACATGCTTATGTTAGTATGCAGAAACCGGTAGTCTTGTTTTTAAAGCTTTTAACATACGTACCAAATTTACGAAGACTCGTTTCATATTCTAACAGTTCGTTGTCCTTCAGCCATTGGTGTAAAGCTTCACGCTGTCCCCTCTCGTGAAAATACAATCCAACTCTGTGCCACACAAGTGCCACAAATAACACTAGCAAAACAACGACTCTCAATTCCACAGGGATTGCCATAAACACAGCTTAAATATCAAATCAATTTCCTATCGATATTGGTAATGCATACTCCATTGGACATTGGTGAAGGATAGGATGCGGATGGTACGGTATTTGTCAACAGACAACGTTGTACAAATAGCGATTTTTCAACCATTGCATTAGGTTATTCCCTTGCATTTAAACATATTCTGTTATGGCATCCAAGGTAGTCCTGGTTTTCGTTTTAAAACGTTTATATAGTGACTTTCTTGGTGAAAGTGAAAAGCCAAAAATAGTTTATCGGACCAGTCCTGCTCGGGTTGAGCCAGCGCTACAGACATTGGTGGTCAGTGGTAGAACAAAAATTCAGTCAACAACATCAGTGTTAACAAGTGAACCACTGTTTCGAAAGACCTGCACAAATCATGCGATACATAAATGCGAAGTTAGTACAGTTGCTTCTTTCATAAACGAAGCTCCTAGCTATACAACAGAATGTAGAGAAAATTTTGCGTCTCTAGATGTCCTGAGATCACCGTGACATTTACGATCATGTCACGTGCGTTAATGCCGAAGTCTCTTTTGGACAAAACAAGGACACGCCGTCATTGAAGCAAACAAACATGGAGAAAGACTCCAACGGAAGAGAGAGCCCTACTAAATTTTTAAAGCAGCGATGGAACTTCTATCAGACCAGCTCAGTTATACAGGTTAGATATGTGATTTATACTTTTTGATTTTCTATTGAGTTTTTGTTTCGGTTTTTATCGACTCGACGAGCTCGAGTGCAACCGGAAATTGATATACGCACGGTTTTTGCTCAATTTTAGAAAAAATCCTGCTAGATTCTAGAATACCCCGCCACTCCGATAATTTATTCCTGCGCATTCCTTGTTCTATAAAAGTAGATGCGCATTACAATCACGGAACAAAGATAGTACAAAGTGGCGGGGTATTCTAGAATCGCTCCAAAAATCCTTCGGAGTCAGCCCTTGCAGATATGTTTCATTTACCCTAAGTTACCCTAAATAGCGTCAAATTGTTCTGAACTCGAAAGTTAACTGCGCTTGGTCCCATTCTGCAAGATTGACAGCCAGTATTTCGGTTATCGGAAAGAGTGCCTACTCACAGGCTCAAACTGTTACCTTTGTTGCTCAATGACAAGCTTTTCAAAGAGAGAACTTGAGACATATATAAGTGCTTAATTAAGTTACTGATCCCAGTATGAAAGTAAATTTCTCAAAAGAAACTTGAAAAGTTCTGTTTGTCTCAACATCTGAGCCCTGCTAAATATTTGGAACAAACAATTAATGTTGCATACTGGTATATTCTCCCAATGGTAATTACAATGTATTGTAGAACTGAAACATTTCAAAGAACTTGCTGTTTAGAATAATTTTTCTTTTCATCTTTAAGTACTGTATATTTAGAGCTATTCGATTTTCTTACTTAACCATTTAATGCAAGAATGAATGGTTACAACATTCAATTATTTTTTTGTTTCATTGGTCCATTCTCAGCCCTAATTCCGGTTTTTACAAAGATGACAACTTAGATTTTGTTTTGAAAATTTACTTCTGGATACTGATGTTTCCCAAATCCCGCTTTGTGAAATTGGGAAATTTTCTGTCCTGTCCAATTCAAAAATTCTGAAAGCTGCTCGCTTTTCCACCCAAAACCTGGCCTAATTCTTGACCTCTATGATTGAGCTAAAACCTGGAATGAAATAAACCTGTTTTGGGGTGGACCCTCATAACTATTGAAGTTGACTTGTGCAAGTGTCAAATTGCAGGGAAGGCTTGAAAAGCTTGATCGCTTTCTTGTGGAATTTTTAAAGGCATATTCTTCAGAAAGAGGGAACTTAGTAGCAATCAGTACCTTTGGGTGAGTGTGCTGTAAATGCTTTCAGGAGTTTAAACTATTTGAAATGTAACAAAACTTAGCTTGGTATTACAATACTGCAAATACTGGGAAGCAATATTGCTTATATACAGTTCAAAAAAAAGATATGGTAATGCTATAAAAAGCAATTTCAAGATTGGCCAACACAAAAACTCAATTCCCTTTCAAGCTTCAGTAAAATGCATTGTAAATTGTTCAGAAGGCAACTTTTTCCCCATCCTAAAACCTACACATAGTCCATTATATATTAACAAGTTCCGGAAGGGATTAGGTCATCCTGATGTCAAATCCAAGCATCAGTTTTAAATGACGCTTTGTTATCTGTTATGGGAGTCTTATCTTGCAGTCTCTCGTGACCTTTGGATTTTATAACTGGGTTTCTTATAACCTGGCGAGTCTCCTTATTAGGGAGGCTGTTATAAACCCTTGATCTATATATAATAACCTTGGAGGATCTTAAAGTGCCTATAAGGATGGGATTGGTACTTTTTAAGCTAATAATTTTAAAACCAAAAGGTATTTTTTAGGGTAAAAACTTTTTATCCCTTGGTATTTTTTAGGGTATTTTGGGGACTTTTCGGATGGTCATCTCTACCCTTTTGACCAAGTACCCCTGGGTGTTGCTCCAACTAGGGTAGTGCCATATCTTGTGTATGTGTTCAACTACTGGTCTGTACCATATTGATCCTTGAGTCTTAGATCTTATATAAACCAATGACTTATGTACCATAGGGATATATGTTGTACTGGATGCCTTTTAACTTCATGCATGGATCAAATATAACTGGGGTCCTATAACTGGGGCCTTATTGCAAGTTGGTCAAGTTTTCATCCTGAGGAGGGTGAGGGGGGGGGGAGGGATCATAGGCCCTTTACATTGTAGGTACTTTCATGAAACCAGGACTTTATGCTACATGTAAAACTTAATGTGATTTCTAAGTTCTTGACCTTAATTGATTCCTTAACAGTGACATCCAAAGTGTAAGCAACATGCTGGTGCGAGAGTTCCAAAGCCTCATTCTCTCACAATGTGAAGAGGATGACGAGGAAGGCTTAGTTACATTTCTGTGTCATGGTAGAGGACTGATTCTGTTGCAGACTCTAAGCATCCTTGCCTGTAAAGTAAGTTTTAGCTTGGCTTGCCTGTACACACCTTTCAGGATATAAGTTAAACAGAAACTTACAGAAATATTCTTTTTATACAAGAGGTGCAGTGTATGTTTACATGAAGGCATTTTGGAGCAAAATGGTTTGTTGGTTTTGTCTCGATAAAGAAATTTGGTTTCACACTTTCAGTACACACACTTGTGAGACAGTAGACAGGTTTCAGTCAAGATTAAATGTTTAAGGCAAGCCCTACCTAAGTTGAAACTCTTCTCAGACATCATTTTAAGAAACTTTTATTTCAGAATGAAAAAAAAAATTATTATTTTGTCATTGATAACAACTTAAAAAGTCTCCATGGCTGTTTCATTTTTGTGAAAATTTGTAAATTCGATCTAAAAATAATATATCAAGTCAAACCAGTTGATGCATATATAGTGTACAAAGTGGAGTGCATGACCAGCCTGCACATGACAACAACATAATGTTCTCACAATAATAAGAGATTGCTTTTGGAGTCAATCCATTCAGAGTTGGACAACATTAAAACACTGAAATTCCCACGTCCCATTTATTATCAGTACTGAATAAATTCAACTAATCCAGGATGTTTAACTTCAATCAACAACTCAGAGTAAAGAACTGAATTGTCCAGACCTGAACAAGAACTAACAAATGGGAGTTCAAAAATTTGGGAAACTTTTACAATGTTTTTTTCATTTTTTGTCAGATCAGATAATAATTTTAACCATTAACTTTTGCAATTCACAGGTTGTAGAAGCAGGGGGACAGAGGGGGCACTGGTCTCCCAGTAATTTGCTTGAGGGGGCCTGGCCCCCCAAATGATTTTCTAGCTAACAGCAACTTTTGAATATTTAGAACTTTCAAAATTCATATTGAACTAATACATTTTCCACTGTGCATACCCCCCCCCCCCAATTATTACTTTTTTCTTCTGCTGCCCATGAAATAATACAAATACATAGAGGAGTAGTATTATACTACTCCTATGAATTTGTTAGAGTTTTGTCATTTGTATACATGTACCCTTTAAGATCTCATTATAACTATTGTTTACTTGTAGGTACTAATTTTTGCTTTCATATCAGTCAGTGAAAATTGAATTTCCACTTAAATTCTTAATTTTCAATAAGTGCAGTCAAAAATTAAGATTTTAATTATTTTCTTGCTTTTAGATTTCAGGGGGTGGGAGAGAATTAGCCAACCTTATGATCACTCTTTTGCCAGTCATTTTGAGAGCTCCATTGGCAAATTACCAGCCACTGAAGGGTAATCAGTAAAACTCAATTTTCATTAGACTAGTTGTTATTGTCCTAAATTGTACCTATTAGGAACTATTATAAATGGTTGTATTTACATTCTCCAGCCCAACCTTGTTGAAAATAGGTCAGTTTTAATGAGAAAAACAGAAAACTGATTAAACGTTTAAAAAACACGGCGGAAGCGAAAAGCAAAATTCTCCTAAACTGGTTACAGGAAAATTATGGTTTCTAGTTAGGAGAATTTAGCAATATGTCATTTGGTGTGTTTGGGGCTGAAAGGGTTAAAACAAGAAAATAGTGTAAGGCTTTCGACGTCAATTAACAGTTATAAACAGAAAAAAATTACAATCTTAGCTTTGTTCTTTTGCTGATGCTCTATTAATGGTGTTCCAAAATCTTTTGAGTTTGACAAATGCGTTTTTTGCTTTGGAGAGTCTGCCCTTCAGAGTTTTCATTTCTCCTCCTCCTTTACAAATTGTAACTCCTAGATAATTGACAGTCTCAACTTCATTAATATCATGGCCATCGATTGTAATCCTTTTCTGACTCTTCACATTAATCCCCATCACCAGATAATCATTGTTAGGAACAGGAACTCTATGAAAAATTGGAGTCTACTCTGAATCTAAAATCTTTGACTCATTCATGTCCATCCTACTTTTTTTTCATCCAAAGATGCCCGGTAATGAAGTTAAAGCCCAGTCTCTCTAGAAAGTGGTTACTGACCAACAAGACGTGTGTAAAAGATCGAAAACATGCCCGATTTCAAAAGTTCTCAATTTTAACTGTTGTTATATTCTCCAAACACTTTTGGCGGACGAAAGAATTGTTAGTGTTATAGGCATTTGGATCCTGTAGACTCCAATTCCATGGGAGGAAATCTGTACAGGATAATGAAGAAGCAAGTTATCTGACATACTTACAGTCTTCACGGTTCCTGGTTAGTCGGAAAATCTGACAGGTTTTACAACGCAATTACAGGATTCCGAGGACGCACGGTTTAACATCTTTATCCGAGGAGACGCAAACGTCTAAACGTTTGCCCAATTTAGAGCAAATGTAGCAGCTTCTCTTCAATTATATTACAATCCAGAGTGAAGTCTGACAGGGTTAAGATTGGCTCTTTTAGAATTTTCCTATGAAACTTCTTCCATCCTCCTTACAAGCTTAAAACTTTTTTTACTTAATTACACTAAAAGGTTAACAACTCTCTTGAAAATTTCTTTACGGAAACTATTTTGTTTTTCATTTTGTGTAACAGGGTTGACACTGGTCTTAACTGAGTGTGAAGAGTACATGAAGAACAGCAAAGGGAAGTCCCATCATTTCTGTCTGGTGAGAGATAAAGTCCTTCATTGCACTTCCACAAAAAGCGAAGAAAGGATTGAGTTACTGACGCAGGTGGAAACCAAAGATCAAAGTATTGGTAAGGAAGCTCCGAGCTATAAAGACATCACGAGTGAAACAAGTGGAAATACTGTCAAAAGTGCTACCAGTAGTGGCTCCTCTTTTGATTCGCTTCTGTTTTCTAACATGAAACAAGACTTGGATAGTACCGTTGATGTGTTTGAATTGTATGTTCTTATCCTTGCAATACTTGAAAACCTGTTTTCATTAGACAATGCCGCGCTTGATCGGGCTGTCGCAACGGACACGTATATGAAATTGCTTGAAATTGTGTCCGTGTTGAATGAATCCAGAACTAGAAAGTTATCGAAACTGAGTGATATTGAAATTGACTGCAGGTGGAGCCCTGGAGCAACCCTCGCTATTCAAACAGCAATGCTGCGGGGAATTTACTCTATGGCCCTCTCAAGCTGCCACAAAGCAAGGTCTCTGAAATCTTTGATAAAATCCAAATCCATTCAGAAGATCATTGAAATGATTGAACGTTCTACAAATCAGGTTTCCTTTACAGATTACCAATTTAGTGTTCTTGTTAGGTTAATCGAGAAACAAGATGAAGCCCAACCTACACTCGAGAATTGCAGTTCATGGAAGGATTTTCAGCTCGTTCTGTTTTCTTCTGTTACTTTACAAACCTTGCTTACCTTCCTGTTTTCAAATCTCTACCACGGAGTCGTTGTGGTTCCACAGCTGCAAATGTTGATGCAAGAGCTGTTAGTTCAGTTTTCAGAAAAAGGTGGCTTTAATCTTTTGAAGTCCATTCTTATCAAATTGGAAAGTATTGTTGGTGAAGCTCGTGAACAAGAGCTAGCCAAGGGCCGCAAGTTGCCTGTTAATGTGTTGAAGCTGAAAGAATTTCCGAGGTGCTCGGTGCTACGTCTGCTGAGCAGCCTAGGGCGGATTGTATCAGTGCTTAAAAAGACAAGAACACATTGTAGATCCGCACAGGAAGCAGGCAGGCTGCTTTTAGGTGAGGCATCCGTACAGTCGTCTCTTTTGTTTGAGGAATATGATGAAATGTATCCAGCCAGCTCTGACATGGACAGCTCACAGGAATCAGCAGGTGATATGGAAAAGGAACAAGAAAGAAGAAATTCTCGGATTAGTGGTAAGAATAAAGACTATTAAGAAAGGGAATATAACGCGCGTTCTGATTGGCTGTGGTGACGCATTCTAAATATGAGTAGAGTACGTCTGCATACGTCGGGGTTTATCTGCTGGTTGTGTGCCTTATTTTATAAAAGTAATATACAGGGTTCGTCCGGGCCCTTAAAAACCTTAAAAGTCCTTAATTTTCACTTTTCAAAATTTGAGGCCTCAAAAGTCCTTAAATTTTACAAAATTAGTCATGGTCCTTAAAAAGTTCTTAAATTTTTGCTTTTTCTTTGTTATGATAATTCGGTAAGTCGCAACAATGCCCGGGAAATGCATTTCCAAGAATCTTGGCTCGAAAGGGCAGAGTTTACTGGGTGGCTTCAAGCAGTACCTGGAGATCCGTACAGCGCCTCGTGCCGTCTTTGCCACAATATCGTAAAAAGTCATGTTTTAGGTCAGTTCTGGTGGTTGATGTCCCATGGCCTTAGGTCCTCCAAAACAAATAATCTTACCTTAAAAAGTCCTAAAAAAGTCCTAAAATTTTGCTTTGAGAAAAGCGGACGAACCCAGAATATAAATTCGCTTACTTGCTCTGTTCATCGATAGAAACACTTGTCGTCTTTCACTTCTTTTGTGAATTAAAAATTTCACGCGTGTTTCTATTACTGGACAGAGCGCGCGCGCTTGTTCTATTTTTCTATAGTAGAAACCAAAAAACAACAATTTACTATCACGATTGCTGGACTCTGATTGGCTAACCTCCTCATTGTCAGTTGAGCGACAGACAGCAAGCGAAACTGCCATTGTTTTAAACTAAAAAAACTGGCGTATTCTCTGAGCATTTGCTTTTGTCGACTTAAATTCGAAGGTATTGTACAAGTTTGTTTTAACTAAGACAATTACACTACTTGTTGTCGTCTATCATTAATCAATTTACTGTCAACTCGTCGCTTCGAACCACGTTGGTTATTGAGTCAGCAACACCTCGCAGTCCTATTGTTATTAATAAGTTTGTGGTGAGAAAAATGAATTCGGGTGAAATAGTTTTACGGGGTCTTAAGTAAACAATCATCAAGGCTGCGAGTTTTTAGCACGTCTAAAGTGCTTAAGGTCAGTTGTTTATATATTCAAATATTATGTGTTCCAAGAATTGGTAGTATCAGCGACATAGATTTCATCAAATAACAAATAGATTTCGTTAAGCTCCTATTGCGTTCTTTTGCTTATACTGTTTTAATAAAGATTCTCGTTCATTTTGTTATTTGCAATCTTTTAATTTTGTTCATTCACGTTCAAACGTCATTCAGATTTTAGCCAATACAATTAAATTTGTCATAATCTAGTTCGCACAATACCATTTTAAGCCCACCGCACACTTGTGCGATAGCATGCAATTTTCGTCGCATGCAATCAAAATTGCAGCACATCGCTTCT
>JAOBAT010099358.1:0-16159 GCA_026413305.1 Hydrozoanthus tunicans
TTTGTGCTTAATTTTATAATTATTAAGGAATATCGTGGACCAGAAGATACTTGTGGATAATATATATATATATATATTTATATATCCTAAAATTTTATGCAATTGTTTATTCCTAATCTTATTAGATTTCAGAATTTGTATACAGTAATTGTTCTTAAATAGCGTAGCTTTTATTGTTTGTTAGGGCTCCTCTTGATAACAGTCTTGATTGACTGACTGGCCACCCTTTTGAAATAAAGATTTATCTATCAATCTATCTAGAATCGCACAGAATGAAAAACGGAGGCAAAATTCATGTAAACAGTCTTTGACGTTAAAATCGACCGCATATTAGAATATTTTTGACTGAGCTGCTTTATGAAACTAACAGATACTTTTTGTCCAAATTTTTTACCGAGGCAAGTTCCTCACGGTGGCTACTGGCCCGCAACCATTTTATAAAATTTAAGGAAGGTTTTCTTCCCCGACCTCGACGCATGAGATATTTTAAAATCATCGTATCACGAAAATATTTTTGGAACATCCTAATAATTGTTTCGAGCGTTTGATGTTTATTCAAGGCATCGGTTTTAGTTAAGGAATCTAATCAAGCGGGTTGTCTTACACGTGTTCGATGGTTTTTCAGTGATATTTACATGTTGTAATTTGCTTGCGTCCAAAACTGAGGGTCGACCTCGACTGACTGAGTTTAAGATTGCTATGTCAAAAAATAAATAAAGAGCTAAGAAAACTTGAGGTAGTCGGTTTGATTCCCCATCTGGATCTCAAATATCATTCTTTGCGCCCTAGAGTTTACATTTTTATTAACATCAGCTGGAACATGTGTCTGCGTTCAGGTTCTAATTTGGCAATGCGCTCCCCTGCACGTTCAAACTAAGCAAATGAAATACACAAAAAACAACAACAACAAAACTGACAAAACAATAACATCATGACAACTGTCTAATTACAAAAGATATCTCTACTTACTTAAATCTGAAGAATCGTCCAAGAGAATTGATTTGAATCGCGTGACCCGTCACTCGAGTCGGTGCTATCGGATTCACCTGAAACAACAACAAAAAAATTAACATCTCTAATTTAAAACACCTTATAAAGCATCTTCTACTTTTAAGATAGCAGTTTTTTTAGTATACGAATTTATCAGTTTTGAAACTAGTGTACATACCGTTTACTTGGGCTGTTATATCAAAAAGCTTGGAAAACGCTCTTGTTTCCGGTGGCTTATGCAAACTTCATTCAAATCGAAACCTCATCAGTTCAAGGTCACGGAATTACACTATGGTGGAAAGCAGGGTATGTGTAATGAAGTCTAAGCCAAAATAAAACTGGAACACTATAAATTTACGTACAAAAAATTGATTCAAGTTAAAAAGCTTGAGTTCAAAATCGAAATTGCAATAATAATTAAAGTCACGCACGGACAGTTTGGAGCAAAATCTGTCTGCCCCATTGTGTGGACTAATATGCATTTAACTCAAGCATGTTACCTGCTGTTTTGTTTTTCCTAAAAGCCAGGGGAGACCAGTCCACACATTTTGAATCTCCCTGCCACACGTCTTCTGAGTAGCTGGCTTCGTGGTGAAAAATAAAGTATTGGCCTACGTGTGTCTTATAATAGAACAAAGCATCTGTGTGTTGTGGCTATACAGCTACGTGATGAAAAATAAAGTACCCGTCTACTTGTATCTAACAATAGAACTAAGTATCTATGTGTAGTGGCTATACAGCTACATGGTGAAAAATGAAGTACCCGTCTACGTGTGTCTTATAATAGAACGAAGCTATACAGCTACGTGGTGAAAAATGAAGTACCCTTCTACTTGTGTCTAATAATAGAACTAAGTAACTATGTGTAGTGGCTACATGGCTACATGGTGAAAAATAAAGTATCGGTCTACGTGTGTCTTATAACAGAACGAAGCATCTATGTGTAGTGGCTACATGGTGAACAACAAAGTACCCGTCTACTTGTGTCTAATAACAGAACGAAGTATCAGTGTATAGTGGCTACTCGGTGAAAAACAAAGTATAGGTCTACGTGCACGTGTGCCTCGTAAAAGTTTTTAATACCCGACTAGCTTCAAATTAAAGTCGTCATACGCTTTACCCAAAACTAAAACTAACTATGGAAAGTTTAGATAAAACTTTCAAGGGGCCTTAATCTGGAATAAAACCCCTGATAATTTCAAATATCACAGCAGAAGTTCGTTTAAAAAAAGAAGGTGTAAATGGCAGGCAACCGGCAAGGGTCTTCCAACTACTAAATGACCAGTCAACTTTTTTCAAATAAATCAACAAGCATTTTTCAACAATCTTTTTTAAGAATCACCAAGCGCTTCTGATGACTACAATACAGGGACCGCGGAGCGTATTTAAGTCCTTCTGAAATCGCCGGAAACGCGTATATTTTATCAATTCTAGCAAAACTTTGGTTGAATATTTAACACCATTCTGCTACTTTTCTGCACATTGATGGACCGAAAAAAACATGGCATGAAGTTCGGTCATAATAACTGACAAAAGCTTAATATTTAAATCAGTAGAAAACTATCTCATCAAACAAAACCGCAATTTTTTCAGGTTCAAAGGAATCGATCTTCAAGTGTTCATCATATCGGTCAAAATTAGGCATAGTCGGCGTTTTTCATTATGATTGTGTTTTTATTGTTGTTCAGCAAAGGTTTCGTAATACGTCTTTTTCTTTTATTTCTCGAACGAGAGAGAAAAGAGAGTATTTCTCTCATGTCCGAAAATGTAGTAATTTGAAGCCGAGCGCTTGCCGGTAAAAAGAACTAAAAATCAGTTATACAGTTAATTATTGCCGATATTATCTCCGTCATTATACTTTTTCAACTTTATCCACACTTTATTTATCTACTTTACTTACTTGTTTTCACCTTCTATTTTTTTCAAATTTCTGTTTATTACCTATAATATTATACAAATTCTGCACAGACAATTCTATCCCGCTTATATAAATTATGTGAAGTTGAATTTTGAAGGGTAAATGACTTGATATATTAAACCGTGACATGTTTTTCATCTTATTTATACCCTGTCCAGTGTCAAAACTATATAAGTACAATAATTATAATAGTAGAGCATCGATAGCGAATAAAGATATATTGCTGCTATTGTCAATAATTAGCAAAAAACAAAACAACTGCTGAAACGGCTTTATTTTTCAACCGTCGACAGAGTCTTATTAATATCAGTGTGGGTATACCTGACTCTTACACAAATGCAACCTTTTTTGAAATAGTTGATGACTTCAGTTTTACTGAACTTTTCCACACTGTACTATTATTTTGATTTATACAATTATCCTTCCACTCTATATACTAGTATTATTATTAGGATGACTTTTCCACCCTGTACCCGGGACTTGTACTGATTCGGTTCTATACGGTGTTATTTTAGACCCCCGATTTAATAAGTACCTTATCACACATCCATCGAGACTAGCCTTGCTCTGATATCAAATGCATTAAGACTGGTTTTGAACGCATAAACACTGGCTAATACTGCCATTGCAAAAATAAATTGCACGGAAATTGAACAATATCCTCTCTTCACACTTATCCAGGTAAGGCGCGTTTGAAACGTCGCACTTTTCATACATCGAGTATATTAAACTTCACGAATTAACTTCATGAAAAGTGCGACGTCGGCTGAAACAACTAAATTCGGCAGATTTGAATTATGTGCGGCTTGTGTCGAATATTTGACAGCGCCTGCCGAATATTCGGCTTAACTGTTCGACTGTTTTTTCAGACGTCGAATTCATTTTTCATGCAGCGAATAAAATGCATAATTCATGTTTGTTTGCACGGCTCCCGTCAATCTGCGCCATTTTGATTTGACGTTCTGACCAGAAACAAACAAAGATTGGCGATTTGGGAACGACTCGCGACATTCGATGTCGCACAAAGTAATTTTGAGTCTGCTCAAATACGATTTGTATTCGATGAATGAAAAATGCGACGGATGAAACGGGCGTAATACATGCATGATATTGCACGTCGAACTTAAGAACTATCAAATAACCGAAAACTATATGCATACAAGGTGAAACTAAATCTCGGTTGAAAAGTATACTTGTTTATATAAAGAAAGTAGGTCATCTGAGAGCAACCTAGTTCTTACCCCTGGGGAGCAACTCCAGGGAACACCGGAAACCAAGTCTTTTGTTTCTGCCGGAAATTGGTTGACTTGTTGTCTCAAAGATATGATTTTAGATCTATTCCCTGTATGCTATATATAGTTTATAAAGTCGAGATCAGAACTTGAGGTAGTACAACATTTCAAAGGTATTGCTCCGCACAGGTTTACCTAAATCTTAACGGCTTTTTATTCACCACGAGTGTTGTGATGTTCGATTTCAAAGGTCAAGGAGTCAGGTAAAGATAGAAAGCCCCTAGTTTGATTAATTTAGTATTTTTCTTAGACTATCTATCACATAAACGGAAAAGTTCAACTTAAGTCGAGTGTCTAGCCTTTTTGTTACATACTAAAGAGCACTTTGCAGAAACAGCAAATTACCTACCTCTAGTGTGTGCAGACCGTTTAGCTAAATGGGCTGTTGTTACGGTGCGCCCGCGATTTTTCGCAGTTTAATAAGACAAACAGCCCTCTTTTTACTTGCCCATACCCACTGCGCATGTCGTTAGGTGACGTAATGCTTCTAGTGCGAGTGATGATAAACGCAGCTTGTACTGTCTCAAACAGCATGAACATGACACTCTAGTCAGTAAGCCAAAAATCGCACGAATTAGAAAAATAATAATCTTGGAACTTTGTTTACCCGTTACAAACTCTATGCTGGCATTGCAATCGCTGTTGCGAAATCGAGTCAATCGATCGATCAACTAATACTAAGCGTGGGTTGCCTGTGCATATCTAGAGCTAGACACCGACCCTGAGGGGGCTTACCAGAAGAAAGATTTTTTCTATTTCTAGCACGCGCGCTTCGTGTACATTTGAGTTTTGTTTACATTCTTCAGGGTTTTTTGAAGAACACTAATAAAAGTGGTGGATTTTAAGCAGATTTTGAAAGAGACAATTTTGTCCTAACCATTAAAACCAAAAAGCCAAACTTTGTTGTTCTCTTTGTGTTTTCTGGAATGGTTCTTCATTTAAAACAATCATTTCCTCGTCTATAACTAACGACTGAGTAACGCGACGCCATTTTGACTACTGCCTCAAAATCAACTAATAGTCATGGATGTTGCGAGATACGGGAGCCAATCAGAGCGCGCGAAAACGGATATCGGTTGCCTTGGTAAATACTAAATGAGAATATTCCCTAGTTTTGCATTGCGCATCCTTACCGCACATAATTTTTTCGCGTAAGTTAGCGCGCGCGCATTAAAAATGGCGGCTTTTTTAGTGAGTGCATTATTCCTCTCGACAAGTTACGGCTTTTTCTCGAAATTTCGTCTTGTTTTTGCCATGTCTCAAGGTCTGGCATTTCTATTTTTCTCCGTCTAACAGTGTCATTTTCTATAAGCGCTCGAAATCTCCATTTTGCTTGACTGAAACTTTTTTTTAAGTCTCTGCCTCGTATTTTTCGTATCGTAACGTCTCGGTCTCATATCAATCTTCACTTTCCAAAGTTTTGGGCTCGAATTTTAAGGCCGTCTGGCCGCATCTCGGTTTTACCATTTGCTGTTCCTTCTTATGGTTGGAGTTCGCCTGAGGTAAATCGTCATTTTCTCATAATGAGCATGGCGGACCTATCATTTTTTTCTCTTTTGTTTCGAATTAAGCAATAACTTTCTTCTTGTAAAACAATTATAGAGCAATTCTCAGTGTACAATATAAAAAAATCGTCGGAAATGATACTTTTGCAAGTGCTCCTAAACGAGTGTGGGAACCCCCGGTTTGTATTTCAAAATTTAAGTTCCTATCTTAAGAAAAACAAACATAAGGCAAAGTTTGACAAAAATCTCAATGTCGGTTCTATTTCACTTTTCAGTGGAAAGACCTTTGAGCATCTAAAGCTAGGGCGGCGCAGTCGCAAAAAAAAAAGTAGATAAGCTTGACGGGCCCCAAGAACGCTGAAAACTAGCACTTTTGCCCGTTTTCAAATTAACTTTGGTTTGAGCAATAACAAAACGAAGAATATAAAATGTGTTGTGTATAAACTGATCTGTTAAAAGAGTTTTTAAACTTTGAAAATATCCCAAGTTTTCGAACCCTTTACTGTGGTTCTTTAAAATTCGAACGCTGGTTCCGGTCACTTGTTTAGAGTTTCTAAGAGATTTCAAAAGTGGGGCATATACCCGTGGAATTTCAGCCTTTTCATTCGCACTACTATATTATTACGAATACTGATCGCCCTCAACGAAATATTTTTACAAAACGAAGAGCTGCGAGGAAAAAATGGGCATTCGAGAGCATGCTCTTCAATGGAGTTTAAACATTTTGCATTGCATCGAAGGGCTCTGATAAGTATATTAATTTATGAGTACATTATTATTCTGTAAGCAACGAACGTTAAAACAACAAGCTTCTCAGGAGATATTTTAAAAGAACATCGAGGCTGCAATCCTCCAAATACCAAAATAAAAATGTTCTAAAAGAGTGTACTAGCTCTACGTGCAAAACATTGTTCCTCTGCTCAAAAAGTCAAGCACTAACTTTATTTATCCGGCGATCAATTCGAAACTTCAACATCTCCCCTCAGGCGGGTATTTGTCAGTAGGAAGTGCCAAGGAGCTGGGAATTTGAACAAAAGGAAAGGGGAGGGCCGGGCGTTTGAACAAACAACGAAAGTTAAAATTGCATCTATTCTGTTTTCTATGATGATTTTACAGAGTGCCTTTAATAGACTTTAAATTTGGTAACACTTTAGTTATAAAACGTACCTGTGAATATTCCAAAATAAAATACTCAATACAACCTGCAAGCTTCCCTTTATGTCCGCACGTTGGGCCCACTTTCCTCTTCAACACAGATCTATGCCCAA
The DNA here is from genome assembly GCA_026413305.1 of Hydrozoanthus tunicans. Classification (NCBI taxonomy): domain Eukaryota; kingdom Metazoa; phylum Cnidaria; class Anthozoa; order Zoantharia; family Hydrozoanthidae; genus Hydrozoanthus; species Hydrozoanthus tunicans. The sequence goes on from JAOBAT010099358.1 coordinate 6,974, forward strand.
CGGGAGCCGGACATTTGATCTCAAATTTTTCCACATGGCGAGGAATTTGAACACCGATCTTGTCCCTTGGGCCGGAAATTACACACAGAGAAAAAAAACTCTAGAAAGACTTGGTGTCTTTTAACTCAAAACACATTGTTTTATAAGTCGCTTTTAGTCAAGGACATTTTAAACTGCCCCCTCCCCTCCCCCCCCCGGTCCCCCGCTTCCGACAGGCCTGCCTCTGACACCATCTGAATTTAACTGATAACTATCAAAGTTCTGTTTGGAGCAACTCGAATTTACGACGTCGTCAAACGAGGTCTATGGAGTTGTTTCAAATTGATGTACCTATGGTTTTCTTTTCAATTCCTGTTTGGGGGAGACATTCCTTTAACTTGGTTTTCACTTTTTGTTTGGTTTGAAAAGTATACAATAATTTGTGTCAGCGCTTTACTATTATGTTTTTGATCAAGAACCGAATAATTAGCACTTGTTATTCTAATATTTTTTAACCAACACAAAATTAACAGCAAATGTCCATCGAGAAACTAGGCTGCAGCTTTCGACTAAAATCATTCATGTACCTAACTGATTACAAGTAATGATGAAATAACAGATGCTTATTTTCAGTTCTAGTCTTCCCTCAAGCTTCAAAATGTTTCTCTACAAATTAATCAAGAGGTATTTGTGTTAATGTATTAAGCTCACCCTCGTGTAATGTATTTTTTTGGTGGATTCTCTAAATAAGTATTTAATTCATTTCGACTTTTAATTTTGGTATATTTGATAAAAATTTCTTTTTTGGTCAAATCTTTTTAACAGAAATCGGACCAGAACTCACTTTCAGCCGGTCGGACTGTCTTTTAAATTTTGTTATTGAAGTAAATATTTTTGTGTATACGTTACGGCAGGTAAATGATATAGTAAACTATGATAAGTAAAACTTAAGTATTTCATCAACTTACCTTCCTTTAGCAAAGCAAACCAATTGTAGATGGTAATTGACGCACAAACTTTAAATCAAATCGACATTCAACAGCTTATCATTATAACATCATTTTTGTCGCCAGTGAAATTGAAAGGTAATTAACATGTTATATATACCGTTGCTTAGAGTGATATTTAGAAAGCCTTAAGAATTCACATGGATTTTGGTGATATACAATTATCTCCCGAAGAATAGGTGAATACTTTGTCATTACTGGTAGAAATATGGTATCTTTCTCTTTTTCTTTTCTAAGCGCTTACCCGGACAGAGGGGTAAATATTTGAATTTATATTTTCTCTCAAAACTTGCAAACATGGAGCAACGAGCCCGCGCTCTTCATCAAGCAGCGGTTTTTAATGATTTTGTTGCAAATTCAGAAAAAGACACGGATAAAGTATTTTTTCGTTGAGCAATTATTCCATTTATCGCTACATTCTCGCTAAATTAGTTATTAAATTTAAATGGCTTGGAGCCTAAAACAGGATTTTAAATCAGCCCGTTCGTCTAACTCTAAATCTAACGACTTAAAATAACGGCCAATTCTAGATACAATTTGATGTCAATAAAATTTAAATGAAAGTACTATGCAAAATTTGCAATCATCCCTATCTAAAATGAGAAACAACAGTCATTTTCTGTGTTCTCTGTGATTCCAAACGATATAGAAATATAACTTCTGCACTCTTTTCTCCCCAACAACGGAATCAATTAACCAACAACCACCGTTTCAAACTATACCAACCTTTCTTAAAATAATGCTTTTATATTAACTTATATAAAAAAAACTTCTACATGCTTCATTCATAAAAAAAGTCAAAATCTTCAATAGTCTCTTAAAAAATTTTACACTCACTGATCTATATTTTTGTTTTAAAATACTTTAAAAACGCTCAAAAAGATATCAGCGATATTCAAAAGTTTTGAGACATATGTTGCAGTCTTTGTTTATATTAACTTACGGTTTTCTGTCATTTGTGATAACGATTTAACAAATAAAAGTAATTTTATAATAGAATATTAATTTATAATGGAATCTCATTTTCAATTTGTCATATAATAAACTTGAAAAGCGCTCTATTCCCTGTTTTAACCAAAGCGCTGATTTCATCCGTCGAACGGAACAGATGGTAAACCTTGGACGCCAAGATTACAAACTCTAAACACTGAACCCGCCAATGGCTGCGATTCTCTTTCTTCTTGTGTGAGTCGTTTGCCTCTGAAAACAAAAAAAAGGAAGAAGCTCAAAAAGACATCAGTAAAGTTTGAAAAGTTTTTAGACAGACTGTCCTATCACTCAGATGTCAATCGGATTACCCCGATTTTGCTTGAAAACCTCGAAACCCGGGCCGGCAATATGCAATCGGTCGGATAAGAAAAATACCAATTTTGACACGTGCTATAATATTTTCGACAAAGAAAACGAAATGCAGAATACTTAACTCGACTGAAGAAACTGCAAGAAATATCACAAATAAAATCAATTACCTAAAAAATTGCAAGTGAAAATAGAGGCTGCGATTCATTTTTAGTTCTACGTGACTACTTAACTGACTGTCAACGACAGCTACTGCGTTATTCATTTTCATCTATTGTTTCATGAGCCAACAGAAAAATTTATGAAAAAAAGTGCAAAAGTCGCGATCATATTTTTGACAGAGATTGTTGTGTTAGTACACCAAAACTGGCATTTAAGAACCTCTAGATTTAAAAACTTCTGGTCGTGGGAGGGCATAACCCCAAGCCCCAAAGCAAAAGGCGCCTTCGGTGTTTAAAACAGATCTCTCAGAAAACTTCATCCCTCTGGAGGTTGGACAGTCAGGAAACATCTTTTTGAACGTTTTGGCCTTGTCTTCTAACAACTTGATCAGCGTTTCAGGTTTGATTTACAGAGTAATTATTGTTCCAAAAGAAAATTAAAGTTGTACTGAAATAGGGGTTTTATTGTATCATTGACAAACTATATATAGCAGTGTTTGTACTACTCAAATCTGTTGGCGGGCCGATCAATCAAAACCGTTTGCTTTAAAACTTTCTAAGATACTTAATGTTTTACTTGTAATATCTGATGCTTTAAACCTTTACGTGGGGAGGAAGGGCACTGGATAAAATTTGGCGGGAAGCTTGAAAAACTAGTTAGGCCGCTGTATACCTTGCAATTGAGAGGGTAAAATTTACCGCCGGGAGACTAGAAAAACAAGTGAGGCTATACAACATTAAAACATTTTGCTCTTGAGATAGATTAAGTCAAATACACTCTTTTTTTCATAAAAACCTTTTTTTGACGAACATGAGGCTGAAAATTGCCAATGAAAATTTAAGAACATGTTTTGACATGTTAAAATAATAACATCGTTTAATTGAGCATCGTAAAAATATATTGTAAATAAACATTGTTTTAACACCTTAAAAGAACGTGTTGAGGCTGAGAAAAGGTGAAGAACATCTATTTATGATGATAACCTACTGCATATAATTCATACGATGTTATTAAAACTCAGTTTGCTTTTCGGTGAGCTTCTTAAGTTCGCAGATGACAATTTTTCTTCACGTGTGTTTTCATTTACCAAATAGCAGTTCTTATAGTTATATCTCTTGAGACAAACTGGCAAGAAAGTCAGTACCAGCTACTACTACTATACTATTGGCACAGATGTATAGCACAGATGTACCACATATGGTACATGAATTATTAAAATCATTAAAGATTTTTTAAAAAACATTAAGAACATATGAGGCTGGCTCTAAATGTTATTAAGATATGTTAAAATAACAAACGTTTTCGGTCGACTTGACCATCATCAGGTTTAAAGAACTGTGGTTCAAGCTTTTGTCAAGATATGTATTTAAATGTAATCTCTTGAACCACAGTTCTTTAAACCTGATGATGGTCAAGTCGACCGAAAACGTTTGTTATTTTAACATATCTTATAACATTTATAGCCAAAAACTTTTTAAAAATATTTTACATGGAGAATTCAGTTTTAAACATTTTACCCCAAGGCCTCTCCAATTTATTCAACAATCTGCGTTACACAACATCTAAGGTGCAGAGAACTGCTGGTAGTATCGGTTTCATTACAAAATGCATATGTCACAAGCTAACTCCAACTTTCGCCAAAGTCGAAGGCAAGTTTAAACACGATAAAGATCGAACTACGTTTATTCCCAAGAGGAATTACTTTATAGCTTTTGTCAAGATATGTATTTAAATGTAATCTCTTGAACCACAGTTCTTTAAACCTGATGATGGTCAAGTCGACCGAAAACGTTTGTTAGTTTAACACATCTCATAACATTTATAGCCAAATATTTTTTAAAAATATTTTACATGGAGAATTCAGTTTTAAACGTTAGAGGCTGATACCCCGAAAATATTTAAGCACGTTCAGCCCCAGCCGAAAAATTTGACGTTCTTACAAAAAAAAGTGTACATGGCATTGGGCTTCAATTATGTAATCGCCTGCAATGTATTCACCGGTATAGCTTTAAAATAATACTGAAAGGAAGGAATAAAAAGTATAAGGAAGGTTACTGTAATTACTTAAAAAATCTATCTGTTTATTTTATAATCAGCAAATGTGAATCACTTAAAGAAGTGTTACAACCTAGTATACAAAATTCAAAACATCCTTAGATAGCAATTAGCTAACTTAAGAGCTTAAAGTGACCGCAGTCACGTAATGAGTCACTACCTATAAATTGGCCTTCAGTTGCATTTTATAACGGCTTTTGAGAATCGTCCATGCAGTTAAAGTACGGATAAATGAGGTCTTACCCTTCCGTGGTGACGAACAGTTCGTCAAAATTGCGGCCTCCCCAACAACACGACGTGGTTCTTGCGACCGGGATTTTAATAGTCTCGAGTTTACTTCCATCTTTCGGGTTGTAGCGAACAACCTAACGATTAAACCCGACATCTAGTATCAGTACGGCCAACCATCGCACGCTGCTCTCAAGAAGGGCGGGAAAAATTCGCGCCAAAATGCAACACGAACCCGACGTACTCTTGCTTTTACTCTAAATAAGATTGGTTCAGAAGCTTTGCATGGATTAACGGAAAAACCGATTTTATATCTTGATTAAATCTGTTAGTGTGTCTCTATTTAACCGAATCCTGGATGAAAAATAAATTAAACACGTGCTACAAAAAACAACTTACTTTTGAAGTTACAAAGTACTTATATTTCAGTTTTGAACTCAACACTTGTCTTACTGAATTTGTAATAAATCGGCGGTGCGAAAAAGCGGATACCACGGACACCACGGATGCCGCCGCGGATACCACGGATACCGCCACGGATACCACGGATACCAATATTTGCACTGAAATAAAAACTCAACCTAGGCTGAATTACCTAAATAAACTGTACCTTAGAACGGAAGCTTGGAGTAACAAAGGTTCCAAGCCTTCGCCGCCATTTTGAAAACACGGATTGCCACAGGAGGCCCCCGTATGTTTGGTATAAAACATTTTACACGTTTTAAAAACTTACTTACTAAAAATACTTTCAAGATTCTTGTAAAAATATGGTTGAACTCATTACAGATTCTACTCACGGGTAAACCCAGCTCCAATAAATTCGCTCTACATGAACGAGGACCATTTATTTATATTAAACATATACGTGTACCTCTTAAAAATCCTATAAAAAGACAGCTGTTTTAGTTTTTACATTGGATGCTAACATGCCAGGGGCTGACATTGTCACACGACAGTTAACTCGAGCTTGCAAAACAACTTGTTCCAAAATCAGATAATGAAACGAAAAAATGTAACAGTACAGTGCAATTATACTGATGCCCCAAATTGAGTTAGCGTGGGCGCGTAAGTAAACTTTTAGATTTAAAATGATTTTGACAGTGTTGATAGAACTAATCCCCATCTAACGATAAATAGTATTCGTCACGAACAATAAAGAACAATTCGGTGAAGCTAACGATAACTAGTTCTTGTAACGTCGGCATTTACCAGATCGCGCTAACTGCTACGTCGTGGTTTCGGGTTGACTTGTAGTCAAGCAACCGAAAAATGCACTAGTTTTCGCGTAGTCCAAAGAGACCCAAAAGACAAAGGGCAGAGGGGGGTTGTTGGAGTCAATTGCAAATTAAAAGGACTAGTGTACATGTCTAAGATATTTGAATATTTCATTATGTTTAACTTTAATTTTATCATATGTATAAAAAATAGTTATCATTGTTATTGTTTTTATTCTTTAATGTATATTTTAACATAGCTACCGTAGATAAGCTGTTATCAAATCTTTATCGTTATTATTACTATTAAAATACCATTACTATTATTATCATCATCATCATTATTTTTATTATTATAATTATAATAATAATAATAATTATTATTATTATTATTATTATTGTTATTATTATTATTGTTATTCGTTTTCAGTTTTCAACTTATTTTTTTTAGAACGGCTAAGTTCGACAGTTAACGACGTTTACATTTTCTTTAATACGTGCACCGGTACGAGTGTTTCAAAGAATTTTTGATGGTTAGTAGGAAACTTTTTTCTAATAAAGGAAGGGCCGGTAGAGGTTAAACAGTTGTAAGTAAAAAGAACCAAAAACGTGCAATTTAATAATGTTTAATAATGTTCATTTTATTATCTTTATTGACGTTTTTAGTAGGTCATTTATAACGATGTCCTCGATATTTCGAGCTGGGCTTACCCGCGATTGGCCTCTTTAAAGAACTGGGCCGTATTTGGACAGGGTCAAATTTAAAAAATTGTTTTTTCTTCAAAGCTTATAAAGTTTTTACATCAAGCATATTGGGCCTCCTGTGACAATGCAATCCGTGTTTTCAAAATGGCGGCGAAGGTTTGGAACCTTTGTTACTCCAAGTTTCCGTTCTAAGGTACAGTTTATTTAGGTAATTCAGCCTAGGTTGAGTTTTTATTTCAGTGCAAATATTGGTATCCGTGGTATCCGTGGCGGTATCCGTGGTATCCGCGGCGGCATCCGTGGTGTCCGTGGTATCCGCTTTTTCGCACCGCCGATTTATTACAAATTCAGCCTAGGTTGAGATTTTATCTCAGTGTAAATATTGGTATCCGTGGCGGTATCCGTGGTGTCCGCGGTATCCGCTTTTTCGCAATGCCGGTAATAAATGTAGCAATGATGCACACTGACACATAAGTTCGCCTTGTATACGTAGTCTGATAGGCGAATTTTAGTTTGCATTTTTGCCTTGTTAGCATACACACTCTTCTTTCAACTGATTCAGCTACAGAAACAAACTTCTGAATAATGAAATGTTTCTACAAAACAAACTTTAGGTTGATATGCGGAGTAATCTTTCCATGACGTGGTTTTAAAAGTTGGAAATTTTACAAAGAATGTATGGCTTATTACGTTCTTGCCTCCAGCTGTTATGCATTTTTTGAGTAGTGATTGCTTCTTTGAAACTACACATATTAGAACCGAAAGTTCGTTCTCTCAATTTCATTTATAAGCATTGTCAAGTTGTAAGCCAGTTGTTGTTTTTCTTTAATTTTTCTCCTGACTTAAAGTCCCTATCAAGCTTAACTTTTCCTTTTTGGACGAAAACTGTTGTCATCTGTGAGCTCAAAATTCGAATAACCAAAGAAAACTTTCTCGTCTAAGTATAAAAAGATTGGAATGTAAACTTTGACCGAGCTGGCCGGGCACTGGTAACCTGTTACGTAGCAGCAGTGGGTTATGTGGTTTTTGTTTAAAAAAATTCATTTCCGTTAAAAAATGTCAAAGAATTTTTATTTCAAACAATTTCAAGGGAATAATTCATTGATCAAAGTTATAACAATGCGACTATTGTAGCCAGAATTGAAAATTTTGAGATGAAAAAGATTGTCTCTGCCTCATACCTCGTGCTACGTCATATGCCTACTGCTACGTAATCATTGCACGCTTCAAGTCCTAAAAGGTAAAGGAAAGGCTAGAAAAGGTTTTATTTTCGAAAATTACTTATTCTACTTTTCATCTGGAACTTAAAAAATATGCGTTATAGGGACTTTTAGTTGTCTACTAATGAAGCAGAAGGGAAACAATGAGATCAGCAGAAACTCGCCTGAAAAGGAAAAAGTGTATATCGCATTACCTGTCCTCCACCGTACATAGCCACCCACAGCATTCCTTCACCATCAATACACATTCCGTCTGGAAACTTCAAACAAACGAAAGCATGAATAACGGAGCACTTTTTTCGAACACTTCACCCAGCTCTCATAACTAGAATCTACAAATGACTTCCAGCTCTATGAACCACTATTGCTCAGGAAAGGGGAAACTTTCTATAGGCCTTGCTCTACAGCATGGAAATTAGTATAAACTTAAAGGTACTTGTGAACCTAGCATATAATCCAGGTCGCGAATTGTCAAATCTGGATTCCATCTCGTGGATTTCGGATTTTGATTTTAGTTCCGAATTAAGGCGAAAACTTGCTGTTTACACGTACAGATTCCAAAATCCTTTACATTTGGTGAACTATTTATGTGACCCCTTTCACGACTAGGCCAAATAACCCATTATATGTTGTACCCATTGAACTTGAATTTGCAGTGTTACGCGGCGAAACACTCTTTGGCGAAGACCCCCTCCCCCCCCCCCCCCCATTGTGCGCCACAATATTTCGTCTCAAGTTAGTCCCAAGCAAATCCTAGTACATTTTAACACGGCCGAGCCGACAGGAAAAGTGGGCGCGGGCACGCGAACCAAGGACTGAAGCACTTAGATACATTAATTTCATACTTTGGCGTAAGAAAAAGTTACAGTTGAGCATTAGTTTTAGAAAATGTATTAAAATCATCAAAAGTCATGGAAAAAGGCACAATTTAGAGATTCAGTACGTGCTTGCAAATGCATAGATCTGGGTCTACCAAGTTGGGTAGTTAGCCAATCAGAGTGTGAGAAAATCATCAGATCTTTGCAAGTTCCTGTGTTTGACACAATAGCATGAAGTAGCACCGCCCTAAAACATTTTTATGACGGGGGGCACCTCGGGTTTTTTTGGTCTGAAATTTTGGCTTCTGGGAAGGATTTTTTTGGGTCTGTGAATTTCGCCGGAGTTGTCTTGTATTTGAACTCGCTCGAGCACCCCCGTCATAAAATCAGTTGAGTTGGACCTGGCCTTGGAGCACTGCTAGATGTTGCATGAGAACCTTTTCCAGTTACAATATGGCAATGTCGACTCTATACTTTCCTAATGTACCATGAATCTTGA
>JAOBAT010099369.1:0-16157 GCA_026413305.1 Hydrozoanthus tunicans
GTATGGCGTTAAACTAAAAACGAAAGTGCAGACAAAGGGAATCGTAATCTGGTTTGCATGGGTGGTAGACCAGCCGGTCTTCACTTACCAACATAATTGGGTTTGAAGCGTTGTGTTTGAACCTGTTTAGCTATTTACTAAACGTTTGTTTTCGACAGTGTAATAAGTTTTTGTAGTTTAGTCAGGTAATCGAGGTAGTGTCTTTACCGCTTTTACGGCCTTTTCAACAGTTTTAGGTTTTCCAAATGCAATCGCGTTAGTCGTCTGTGCTTTCGTTTTTAGTTTGTAAGAGCATAAACGTTTTGGATTATGTGTGTTTTAGTGATGTCTTTTTAGCATTGAAATACTCTTTTTCCCAGGGTTTCATATGCGCAATAATTTCCTGTATATTATCTGTTTTCACATACATCGTTCCGTTTCTGTTCTATTGCATTGTTTTTCGGTTAATGGTTCACACTTCTAACGTACAGCGAGCTGATTAAAAAGAGTAAATATAGGTCATTTATGCTCCAGTGTAAATGGCAAAACAATGAGTTTTCACGAGCAAGTTTGTCCATTTCCCACCTCCCCTCCCTCCCGCTATACATCTTAAGCAAACCCCCCCCCTTCCCCCTCCTATGGCCACATTCCTCACCGCTAACCCAACGCGCCTTTTTACGTCACTTATGATTTAATAGCGCGTTTTCACGTATCAATTTGCCCCTTTCCCCTACCCCCCCCCCCTTGTTCTCCCATGGCTGCGCCACAGTCCTCACCTCTCCCCCACGCTCAAAGACCTATCATTCAAGTTTGAAGCATCTAGACTTGTAACTGCCTCTTCTAAAAGTTCGGATTCAAGCTCATTTTTGTTCAAAAATTTTAATCTTATTTTATTTGTCGTTGATGGTTTTATTACATTTGTGGTTAAAACTTTACTACCTTTGTGGTAAACATTTTATTACATTTGTAGTGTCACACAACGCTGAATCAAAACTGAATCCGCTGCTGTCTTTATTGCTTGCAAATATAACAATTCTTTTTATCGTAGAAAACATGTTAGCCAGTGGCAACATACGAAATTATAATTCAAATCTAAAAGCTAATAAAAATGAGCTTATTAAGGTATTGAAATGGGAAGCCAAAAACGAAAGGATGCACCGGTTGCTACAGTGAGTCGACAAGTCAGAGCTAACTCAGCGAAATTTTATAAAGGGCCTAGACAAAAAATACGAAGTACACGACAAAAACGGGTTTCTTTTGCTTAATTATAGGACTGGGTTGTTCAAAGGCTGGTTACCTGGCTTGAGTTAAATGTAAATTTATCTCTAAGGAAAGACTAAAGGAATAAACTTGTTTATTAACTTGATTCAGCCTAAATCAGTCTCTGTAAAGGTTGGAAGCAACAACCGGTAGGTTAAAAGTTCTACCCTGGGTTCTAGTGCTGATAGGCCTTTTATCAACTGGACCCAGAGAGTTGCGAGACGCTACGGTCAAAATAACTGTTTTATTTCACTTGTTTTTCTACTTTTATAAATTCGTCCGCGTCCCAGCTGGCAACCTGAAGCGACTTCAAAATCCCTCGTCTAGCCTAGATATTAGCCTCAACTGAACTAGGTCTTATCTGTATTTAACTACCCCCTTCTTTCCATTCAGGAATCTCAAATAAACACGCAGACATTATTATAATGAATCTTGTTTTAGCAATGTTGGTAAGAACAGCGTGTACTCGGATCCAGCTTCGTTTCCATCAGCCCTGCGAACGAGGCAGCTTGTGCTCGTATACGAACAAATAAAACTATAAGTCCCAGCTTTCTCGGACTTAAGTGGAACATTAGATCGGCACTTTTCCCCAGTTTCCGTACTAGTGTTAAGCGGATGAGAGTCTTTGATTCCCTCTGGACAGGACACTTTTCCAAACCATGTGCTGTCTCTTAAAACTCGAGCTCAAGGCCTGACTATGCATCTTTTCCCCCAAAGTTACTATTTTGCAAACGTGCAACATGCATTCTATTCTGGAAGGGAGCTTAGATATTTTTCTATTCTGTAATAAAAGTTCGATTTTTGTTCTCTATAACATTTGTCTTACTAAACAAACCATCAAGCGTATAATGGTGTAATAGCGAAGAAAGAAAATCTCGCAAGTCATAATTTTTCGTTGCTTAAAAACTAGTTGTAGTAAGAAAAAGCCCCATATAAGTCTTTGAATTTATCAATGCTTACTTCAGAGTTGAAACAGCATAAAGATTATGCAGACAAATAGGACAATCAAAGACAATCTCAATGCCGTTTCCTTTGCCATCTTTTGGCCTATTAGAGGCATAGAGAAAATTCCCTTTAAGGACGTTGTCTTAGCTGTAAAAGACCCTTTGACGTTCTCCATTGGAAAGGGGCACGATGGAACTTCACATCCAAGAAATTCACAAAGCGGTCGCCACCCTTGTTTAACGTTGTATACCAACAGCTTCTCTGAAGGAACAATCGCTTTCACAAGCTTGTTATACTCACTGTATTTCTTCTTAAGTAAGAAACTCGAAAACTCGTCGTCCAAACCTGTACTGCCAACGATAAAGGAGAGACAAAGATAAAAGATCTTCATACCTTCCTTGTGGGTCGATGAAAGCAACTTCAAAAATGTGTGGGAAAAATCTCCTTGCACTCTGTTGAATTGATTGGTTTCTCTAATAAAACTTTCAACCCAAACCTCCTCATTGTCCTGTTCAGTTAAAATCACCTTTGCATCTGGAAACTCCTCGAGAATCTCTTTAAAGAACACGTTACTGGGCATGTCTGTCACAGCATCCACGTCCGAGTACATTGAGGGAAAATCTGGCTGTTTCTTCTCAAGAAACATCTCGGACCATCTTTGTCTATGAATAGTAAAATGTTCAGGACTGTCGTAGGTTTTGTAACCCAGAATACGAAGAGCTTTTGCCATTGACTTGGTGCCAGTTTTCATCATCCCAGCACAGATAACCTTCATGGCTTCCTTCGGTTTTATTGTGTTTCAAATTCTGTCTGAGGCAATGAATAGATAATAAAAGCTGATCAGATATAGTCGTCTAACCTTGAGCTTAGTAAGAATAGAAAGCAAGAACCGGGATTTTCAGTGACGATGGTGAAACCAAAATTTTTCTACGAATTGTTTTATAGCTAGTTTTAAAGTGTATATAGTTGGATTAAAAAAACTTAGTCTGTTAGAAAGGTTTTGATAAGAAGAAAGTGACGTTTATTCTATTAAAAAAACTCTTTTAATCGCTGAAATATATAGTTAGGTTTTTCAATTATCATTGCAAATTTCCCAAATTGTGAGGACATATTCGGGAATCCAATTGGAATAATTGCAAAACAATTACTATTTCTATAACCCGTTGTTTGTGTTATATTGTTATAGTTAAATAATTATGCAAAGTTTCAGGATTATTGGTCTGGTATTAATAATAAGAATAATGTTTAGCATGCATATATATAGCCCCTTTTCCATAGGTAGATGCTCAAAGGCGCTTAACAATGATTTACAGTTGACTCTGGTATTGAGAGTCTTAGATAGTCCGCTCTACACGGCTCACAACTATATTCATAAGAATTGCCCTCAGTCAGTAGAAGAGACAGACCACAAAACCGGGATCACCCTACTCTTTGTCGACGAGTATTGTGGGTTTTTTTGAGTCCCCCGATAGGAAATTGGGAGACTGACCTACGGTTTAACGTCCTTATCCGAGAAGACGCGAAGGTCTAACCGTTTGCAGGTGTAAGGGCAAAGGCAGCACTTTCTCCTCAATTACTTTAAGACCCTGAGTGACCTGGCCAGGAATCGAACCCGGGCCTCCCGCACGAAAGACTGATGCCTTACCAACTAGGCTAACCAGGCGGCGGTGTTTCAAGTTACAAATAATGTTTTGCAATAACCAAGTGAAGTGTATAGACTGTATTAAAGGATATTTAACAATTATTCCAAGAGCGCGCGTTAGATATGAGATGGTAAATAAATCATCTCATATCCAACAAGCGCGAATGGAATAATTGTTTTGTTAAATCTAATTAGTTTTTTAAACTCTGCCATACTTAAAAATAACAGCTAAACTTTATTCAGAACCTATTTTTTGGCTTTGCAAACACTACAGTCAGTTTCCATATTTGATGAACTCCGAATATGAGCTGATAACCGAGATTGAATGAACCAATCAGAACACGCGAATCGCAAAATTCGAGATTGAAAATTTAACAAACTAGATTTTATATAAGTACTGAGATATATTTGTTTGCAAATTAACAAATCAACTTTTTTTTCCTGAGTTGTGATTGGGCATACGATGTTTTTCACGTGTGAAAAATATCGTATAGCCAATCATAACGCTGATACGATCTTTTTCACTAGTGGCGAAAGTTGTATCAAGTTTTCCCGCCTTCGCAGTTGCTCTTTGTTGACAACGGTTTCAATGACAATGACAACGTCGGCTTCTTCAAGATTTGCTCAAGTTTAGCCTTAGCTTAATTTTAATTTGCAATTTTTCTTTCCTTTCTTGAAGGAGTTCTAAAACGCTCGTCAGTTGCATGTTTGCCATGTATTATAGACATTTTCCAACATTTTTAAATCAAAACACCTTACGTTTCTCGTGTTTTTTGGCAGTTCTTTTTTTATATAATTTCAAACTTCATATTTAACCAAAAAATTAAATGAGTTTGTAAATTTTTAACACGTTTTATGGAATTAATTACAGATTAAACTTAAGACTATCAAATACTATTTGCATTTGTTTGTTATTCTTATTTGTTTTTGCATTGTGTACAAGTGCTCATTTCTTGAAGGAGTTCTAAAACGCTCGTCAGTTTCGTGTTTGCAATGTACTGTAGGCATTTTCCAACATTTTAAAATCAAAACACGTTATGTTTCTGCTGTTTTGGCAGTTCATTTTTTTATATAATTTCAAACTTCATACTTAACCAAAAAATTAAATGAGCTTGTAAATTTTTAACACGTTTTGTGGAACTAATGACAGATTAAACTTAAGACTATCAAAAACTATTTGCATTTGTTTGTTATTTTTATTTGTTTTTGCATTGTGTACTATCTCAGTACTAATATAATAAAAAAATTACTTCATGGTTGGTTCACTTGTACGACATTTATTCACTCATTGTGAAGATTCGCTAAGCACACTCGTTCGCTGCGCTCACTCCTTCGTTGTAGCAAATCTTCACAACTCGTGGATAAATATCGTACGCGTTCACCAACCATGAAGTAATCTCTATTTATCACATACTTAGTTCGTGATATATTTTTTCAACACTCGAAGATGAAGTTCGTACTTCCGCGCGGTCATGTAATGTCCTCTGTTTATCCGTGAATAACCGCAATGGAGGAAAAGTTATACCCGTTGGCTTTTTCGACTATAAATCTAGACTGGCACCTTAACTAGTCTGACCGGAGAAGGCAGTTTATAAAAAGAAAATTCTCGAACTGATTGCTTTATCAGTGGCGCCCATCTTCGTATGGACCTCGCGCAGCACCAAATACCATGACCCCCCTCTTTAGGTATCTACTAACATCTTAGGCCCTTGGCTGCTGTACAGCTTTACATAATTTCATTTACGTTTCTACAGATGAATATGGCTTAGGTCGTTGGGTCATGTTTTGGTTTGCATCAGTCACGTCTGAGTTAACAAAGTCCTTCTCAACATTCGTATGACAGAAATTTCCAACAAAATGTAGATTCAAACGGGCGAAACGCATTTTGGTACACGTTGATATAACTTTTCCCAAACAAACTCAAAAACGACGGAACAAATTCAATCACATACAAGCAACAAAAACTTGAATTGCATCAACAGTTCATAAAATGCACCATGCATGCAGCTAAAACGTGACGAGATTTAATTAATTTGCTAAAATGGTAAAACAACATGGAGTAAAATGTTAAATTAGACTACGAATACAAAATTACTAATCTACAGCAAGACTTCAAACCAGACTAAAACACATAATAAAAAACCGAACTATAAGGCGTAATTACTAGCAACACTACCAACCACTTAAGGTTAAACTTTAATTATATGAAGAACGAACCAAGAAACAAAAATCTACTCACTTTGGTTTCTGCTTGCGCAAGTTCTAATTGAAGGAAGCTTGAGAATTAGCGACAAGTAAGCTAAATGACGATAAACCCACTTTCGCTACGCGCAAAGCGTTTACACGTTTCTATACACTAACGATCGCGATATGTGATCAGGTAGAGGGAAACTTCTTATGTAAATTCTGAGCGGAAATATCAGTAGCAGATAGCAATCAAACTTTGGTTGACATGTACCCTTCAGGCTTAATCAAGGTTCGGTGTGATGCTTCTACATAGTTGTACCGTAAATGCTGCATGAATTAAAAACTCCTTCCTCCTTCCTCTAATGTAGAATTGGTTTGCAAGGCTTCCCCAAGTTAGATTGTACTGTAAACAAGAGAAACAACAGCAAGTTGTATGATATCTTCGTACGCAATTTTTCGACTCGTGCGCATGCTATGTGTGGCGTCCTTCAGTATCGATTCAGTACTATTTTTGGACCAGGACCTGGTCCCCAAACGCTGCTAATCTTGTTTTTTTGTTGTTGTTGAGTTCGCATTATATCGCAATAAAACTTCCCACAACGACCCTAAGGGATATTTCCCATCGATTGACGGAGTTAGATTTTTGATTTCTGGGTTTTTAGAGAGTTTACTACAGAACCAAACAGACACATTTAGCATTTCGTAGCTTGTGATTGTCTCCGTCATGCTGCCAGCAACCTGTCATAATCTGTCAAGTAGCTATTTACTTTTGATTGACAGTTTCTAATTTTTGAAACGGGCGACACAGTGTTTTGAAAGGAATATGCTCTTCTTCTCCTCCCCTCTCACCAGTCCCCTAGTTTCGTCGAAGAGCCTGTTCACAGGCTACGAATTGGCCGCCAGTGCACTTTCCAGGAAAGCGTAGCGAACTCTCAAATAGCGAAGCCTTTCCGCTAATCAACACTCAGCAGAAAACGATTTTGAACTCGAATTAAGTTCACTGTGTTTCACTGATCCCAGCCGGCAACATGAAGAGTTCTACTTTGCACTGAAAGACTTAAACAAATTGCATGTTGCCGGAGTTACAGTTCCGCCGTCTGCTATTAGAAAACTAGCGAGAGTCCGCATCACCGACCGCTGTAGTATCAATCAAACCCGCTAGAAGACGGGCTCTAACAAGACTTGAGGAGTTTATCGTGGCAACCTACAGGTAAATAGATGAGTCCCTTTATGTGTCTAGAATATTAAAGATGCTACTGAACCTCCCTAAAGAAGTAATCTCGCCAACCGTGACTATGTGCATGAATGTACTTCCGCTTTCCGCGGTCTATTTGTTCGTTCGCTGGTTTATACTGTGCAAATCTTAAGTTACATGTCAAAGTTGTTGTTGAAACACGTTAAGGTTTTGCGAACACGAGATCCTTTTAAGGAATTTCTTTATTGACCGCTCTAACGGTTCTCAAAGACTTGCATTCGTGTAGCTACAAATTTGTGCTTACTCAACATTAATAGTTCCTTTCACGGTTTTCGTCAAAATTCTAACTAGATCTATGAATAAACAAAACTTTGTCGCTACTAGTTGAAAGAAAGCTTTAGAATTAGTATTTCTGCCGAGTTTGGGGTTGATATGTGATAAGATAAGTGAAGATATCGCTAACTTTTACCGAGGGAAATGTATGTTTGGGACAAGTTCATGCATGCCCCCAAACACACAAACGTCTGCAAAATTTCGTACGGATCTATATGTAATCGCGAGATTTTGGCCTATCACCATAAGAATTAGTAGATCATAGTGTAACTGTTGTAAGTTTTAGTTTCTCTTTCCACTGATACGATTGATTACTTAACTGTATTTATCAAAATGAAAAGTTACTTGTGTGTGACATAAACCATGATAAGGTCTATTAATTAACATTAAATTAAAGCAGTATACAGAAACATGCAATATCTGTCGAAGAGCTGTAACCATTTCATTATCGTTTTATGTGTTCAGTCCAGAATGTAAGAACTTAAAAACTTAATGCATACTTAAAAAGCGTTTATCGTTGTTATTTACCTATAAAAGTCAACGAATCTTAGTTTTGGAAAACAAACTTCATTCGGAACTCAACAACACAAAAATTAGTGCCAATACGGCTTTATCGCTGGGTTAGTTAGCACATTACCAAGGGTTCGTTATTGTCTTTTACTTCTTTTTTGGACGTCTGATAAAATCGAGTAAGGGCAACCAATTGCCAGCCTCAGCCCAACACAATTCTTTGACTTGTGTAGTCTGCGAAAGCTTTGCAACTGCTCACCGAGCCATGGAGTCCCAAGATTTCTATTTTTAGCTCAGAGAGTTCGATCCCCAGTGAGAAAAACAAGGCAGCCTAAGCCAAAAAACTGTCAGATATTATGTGTGCTCTTTACCTTGTTACTCGGGCCTGGAAGGCCACGAGTCTAGGATTGCAAACCGTTTTTTGTTTTTTTTTCGCGTCGCAATTGGCATGCACACTATGTTAATTTGGAAGTCTCACTGCGACACAGAGAAAACCGTCGACTCCATTACATGTACTCGATGCAAGAAAAAAGGAAAAAAATATACGTTTAAGTACGCAAAGTTTGTATTTCTGAAAGTGTTTAGGGAAAATCTAGGAGAACAGATTGAGATTTGCGTGTCATTTGGTTTATTATTCAACCCAAGTCACGCATCATTGCAGCGGCTGTTTTTGTTCAGTTGATCAGTTAAGAAACTCGGAAAGCCGTTGTTGTTTCAATGGAACCCGGCATTTGCACGTTGATCAGATTGAGATTTTTCAAGTCCACGGAGGTGTGGTGCCTTACTAAACTCTGAAACGCATTCCGATCAGAGAGAGTCTTCGCATTTTCGAGATATGGTGATTTGGGATCTGTGACTTGCACAACATGTACATTTGCTTTTGATTTGATCAGTAGAAAAATGTGCTTTTGATGTGGAGTTTCAGTTTGATCAGTAGAGAACTACAGTCATTAAGTTCCATCATTCGAACTAACAATTGGAAAGATTTATGGAAAGGCTAACTTACTTAACAGGAACACGGTCCAGTTCGTGATCCTTGGTGACTTATTCATATGCAATCGATATTTTTTTCAGTTAAAGAACCAATTACGAAGGTGTTATGCAACAGCATGACAGTATAACCTTCACCACTAAACACAAGAGGAATATGAGTGAAGTATTGATCACTACAACTATGATCAATTTAGTCAACATGCACTTATGTTATCCCTTGTTGGATAGTTTGATAATAATTATCTTCACAAGCTGAAATGTAAGATGCAAAGCAATTTATGGGATAATATTCAGATTTTGTAAACAAAACATTTAAACCAGTAGCTGAATTAAACAGCTATGCTACAAATTTTTCAGTGATCTGTCCCAAATTTGTATTACATAATACATTATTAGTAGGAGTGAGAGGGAACATGGAGTCTCGTCTGAACTGCCCACTTCCTGTACCCTTCACTCCTTCCTGTCCTATCTACTCACGTTATCAAAAGAGCCGAGGTAGGAAACAGAATACGGTAGTGGAAATTCCTGGGTGACGGTGGTCTCATCAGGTACCTCAAAATAGAAACTCCTGATGGAAGGGGTCTCACCAGATACCTCAAATGCAAATTCCTGGGGGAAGGGGATCCTAATATTTTTCCTTCCATGGGGGTGCAGGTGTGGATATTATACTACACATATATACTGACACACCTAATGTCAAGCAGGGCACAATGGCAGAGTCTTGAGTCATCGATCTCATGGGCAGTCGAAGGATGATGATGTCCAAATAATACTTTAATATAAAAAATGACTGTTAATTTCATGTCAGACCATGTCCACTGCACCATCTTCACATTCTAACAAAGACTTGATCACTCGGCCCAAGTGTAAGCTACCAGTAGCTTCTTGTTATCCAACTAATACGGTGGCCCCCAAAATGTCACGGCAAAAGTTTGAAAACACGGCTCCCCAAATCTTACAGCAAATTTAGAGTTTG
The DNA here is from genome assembly GCA_026413305.1 of Hydrozoanthus tunicans. Classification (NCBI taxonomy): domain Eukaryota; kingdom Metazoa; phylum Cnidaria; class Anthozoa; order Zoantharia; family Hydrozoanthidae; genus Hydrozoanthus; species Hydrozoanthus tunicans. Next base: position 10,021 of record JAOBAT010099369.1, read on the forward strand.
TCGCCATCACTACAAGAGTTTGTGAACACTATGGCAAACAATTTGCAAACGCGGCTCCTAAATTTCACGGCAAAAGTTTGTGATGGCACCTCAAATTTTCGTAAACATCACGGCAAATCGCGGCAAAAATTTAGAAACTAGGACAAAAACCTTACAAAGGCAACGGAAGTGGAAGTAGACCAGTCATTGTATTATTATCTCTTTCTTCCTGGTTTGGTATGAATTTTCTTTTGGATGTGAAAGTTGCGAAATTAAATACAATTGAACTTTGGTCTTTCTTATTCTTTGTCTGCTGGTTACATGCAGCCAAGGCCAAACCTCTTGTTTGTTTAAAGAACTAAGCACTAAAAACAAAATTAATTTGCCGGTAACGTTGGAAATACCTTTTCTAACTGAAATAAGGAGTTTATTAAAAATCTCTGTAAAGTTTTCATCCGCAAGTGCATGCAGTTATCTTTGTTTACGAACTTTAATGAAAACTGAGAAAGCATATTGAACGCCAACGGCAAGGGTAAGAGTAGATTTTTCAAATATAAACACAGTGCCAGTAGTGAAACAAATTGTGTAACCCTATAAATAAGGTGTAACTGAAAGTTTTTCGAATCAGCAGTTTTTAAACACAAGAAATGCAAGTAAATTTGGCCGTATTACATATGTGATTTATAATGAAAAAATTAAAGTAAAATTATGTCGCATGACAGATCAAATTACGAAGTGTCTGTAGTAGAGCAAAGCACAAGATTTCAACGCGGTGTTTGGCTTGTCTTTGTCGACTGGCTTGTGCTCAATGCGAGTTCCACGGAAAACCTTTTTCCGTCGTATCAACGATTTTTAATCGCCAGAAAAACTTAATCGGATAGAAGTTTATACTCATAAAGAAGGATCACGTGTACTATAGCCCATATCGGTCGACAGTATCGGTCGATATATTGATGGGACGTATATCCAGCATGTAGATCGAGTCAGGCAGCCGAGTGTCGGCGGTATATCGGTGGTGTAACGGTGGTTTTTCTCAATCGATGTAGTGTCGTTACTTCATAGCAGTTCTAGTTCTAAGTGATGGTCAAATACCAACTATATTTCGCGCCTCGCTCACTCGGGGCCTTTATCCCGATTGCCAGAAAGCGAAAGGGCCAACCTTGGTTGCTTCCGGAGGAGGCTACCGTTAGCTATCCAGGGAAAAATTTCAGCTTTCAATTTTTTTAGGGTATCATTTTCAGGAGAGTTAAAGGAGTGGTAAGTGGATATGTCTTGGTATTTTTTTAGGGTACGCGTGTCTTCAGAACTTTTCTGACACGTACGTGCACCCTACCCTTTTGACTGGCCTCGAAATACCACTCCCCCCAAATGGTTACATAGGGCAGAATGGCTTGACATCTGACGTCACACGCAAGAATTTGCATCTCATTTGCGCGAAGCAGCAAGATCTGGATCTTGCTATTTATAAAGGAAATAGCGGAAAAACTGCGATTTCAGAGTTTTGCATCACTAATTTTATTATGGCAGAAAAAAAAGTTCTCAGTTTACCATGTGGGCTCAACAGTCCCATCTCTATTCTTCATTTTCATGCAACTTTGAGGACCAAAAGTTCATTGGAAATACTATCCAAATGCTGGTTAAGATACCTCACTTTTAAGATTTTTAAGTATGGAGTTTTACAATTTTGAGCAAAACTTTCATCTAAACTTTATCGAAACGGTATCAAACGTTCCTCTGTGCAAAATTAACCATCCTAAATGGATAGCCCCATGTCTCTAGGTTCTTAATCTGCTTTGCTTGTCCGTTTTGGTTAAGTCTAAATACTATCCTTTCAAGTATTTTTGAAAATGGTACTGAAATGTTTTTTAATGTGGCGCTCGGAACATCATCGGGATATCTATAACTTGTTAGTAATTCACTTAAGCTCTGCCCACTTTTCGTTGATATGTAAATAGAGCGCAGTCACACACGACGTCAATTAAGCCACAATGCCTGGGCCTGTGACTAAAATCACACCTCTTGTTGGAGCGCAGTTTGAAGTTAAAGCCGACCATTTTTTTCTCTCTCATCGCGGGAGAGTCTCGCAGAGCAAATATCACCATGGACACCGTGCAACTCATACAAGAAAAGAATCGGAAGCTTTTTTGAGCAGAGCTTGAAGAAACCCCGCGTGATTCCAAATTTTTTATTAAGTTTCCGGTCCATTAGAGCAAGTTTCGTTAACAAAAATACTACGGCTAGCTGAATGTCAATGATCCCCAAGGGACTAGCTAATGCCGCAGGTTCTCACTGAAGAAATTTTAGAAAATAGTACGTTGGCGATTTTAAGTTAGAGTTAAGAATGGCAAGACACATTGTTTACAGAAAGGGAATGAGTATGAGGACATTCATTTCAGGACTTTTCTGACACGTACGTGCACCCTACCCTTTTGACTGGCCTCGAAATACCACTTCCCCCTAAATGGTTAAAGCAACCGATAAGAAATTTGAGTAAAATCAGCAAACTGTCCTTCCTGGCAAGGAACTAGCACAGCTTTGGTTTGAGAACGGTTTGGCGAATTTACATCACATGTTAACTTCAAACTAGTTAGTTTTAAAACTTCCAAAAAAATCCTCAAACACCAAATTCTCTTTAAAATAACCAATCTTCAAAAAATAAAATCAAACTCAAAACTAATACAAGAACTCTTAAAATATTCAAGCTGACTCCCCTTCATACCATCTGTGTTATAAGCGATACGATTCTGCAGACTCAAATCATAGACGGAGATATTGTACGAAACATGAGGAAAAGTGGCCACAAAGCGCGCTTTTGGTTTACCCGCGCCTTAACGTCAAGCGAAGTGCCTTCAGTCCTCACGCGTTTGTTTTTTTACTTTGCCGTGATTAATCGTTTGATTTTATGACAGCCAGTACTCTGAGAGAATTAGAAGTCAAGACGGTGATACAATTTACCATATTCATATAATATAATATTGATCTTGATATTGATTTCTTGTAAACTGTAAACAATCTTTGACTTTTTGTACCGCCTTGCACGTGTCGTAAAACACATGCACACAGCTCTATGCATACATACATGTTTATGGATCTTTAATGCGTCCACAATGTATACATTTTCACTGTGTGATAAACTGATCAAGAACGCAAATATGAAAAGGCTAGCTAATGACACGCTTTTTAGTGGCTAGCCGCTGTACAGCGGGCTTGCAACTTTTGCCATGGTGCATATAAATGCCTAAATGCCTGACCGTGACTGCACATCCGGGACATGGGATGCGGGACGGTCCGTGCGGGAAGCGGGACATCATTTGCGGTTTTCCTGTGTGATAAGAAGCTCGTGTGATGTTCGCTCACATGGCATTGCTAGTGCCCAGATCTCCGTCCTCAATGACATTCATCTTCCATTGGTACGAGCAGAGAGGAACACTAATTCATTGACCATTCTTTACTCTTTCATAACATCCCCAATTTATTTTGGCTTTTCATAAAAGGCTAGCCACATGCATGCTATGCGTGCCTATTTTTACTGGTGCCGGGCCGTAGGGCTGGCAAGAGTCTTAAATTACTGTTGCTATCTATATGGCAGAGTTACCGAACCGAGACAGGTCACGTGATTTGTCATTGTTTGTGTGGGTGTTTTTCACACAAATGCATACGCCATTCGTGGTAGAAATGCCAAGCGAAAAAATGCTAAATGAACTTTAAAAAACTCAGAAATTTATACAGTGTATGAGTATTCAATTTATAGGAAATGCGTCGCTAAGTTCGATTCTGCTTTTGCCGAGCGAAGCACGACATAATTCGCAGACAAAGAAGTGCTTGTTCGCGCACCGTCAAGTGTTGTCTCATAATTGTATGTTTCACTTCTGTTCTATTCTTAGGAAGGAAACAAGTTTGAAATCGTTCTTGCGATCGTTCAATGCGAAAATCTTGCAAGGCTTGTGGAATTCGAGTACTATCAAAAGAAAAACATCTTAATTTCAAATTCTTGAACTTGAAATTGAAAACTGATTGTGACATATATGTTGCATTGTTGCATGTCAAGGTTTTGTGTTTCTCAGTGCTAGCAATTGCTTTTTTGATAAAAAAAATCTGTAAATTTGACCATGAGAACTCTAACTTCAGTTTTGACGGTCTATTGATTTGAGGTTTTGAGAAAATGTTAAAAGCTAGAATGAGCAACTTTAAACTCAGATCAAGTGTAAATCACTATTGTTAAGGCTATGAAAAAATCGATTAAAGCCATGATGCTTAATTTTCCTTTATACCGATTACATATAATGGCCATATATGTTTTGTGTCGCGTGAATGAATACTTGGACTACTTGAGTGGAAAAGGGAACAAGAAGGTTATTTCAGATAATGGAAACAGTGAATACAAGTTCAAAAAATTGCTTTCAAGTACAAGTAATAAGCAGCTTCAGAAATTAATGAAAGTTTTATTCTTACGAATTCGAAAGTTTTTAAAGAGCCAGTCTAGGGCCTTTTTAAATACGGTCCCAACTGGGGTTTCAGACAAACACAATACTATGTGAATGTTTCACTATATAGAGACAAAAATTATATGCGAATTTACCAAGATGTGGAAAGTAAACTATAAGTAAAATTAACTTTTACTTCTATATACTGACACTCAAACCTCGCCGTTGTTCATTTCCGAACAACGGCGAGGTAGGCACGGTCTGTATATAGTATATAATACAGACGGACCTCACCTCGCCGTTGTTCATTTCCGAACAACGGCGAGGTAGGCTCGGTCTGTATATAGAATATAATACAGATGGACCTCACCTCGCCGTTGTTTTTTTTCGCTAGAAAATGTTACTCAATGATTAAGAATTTTAAAATAATTTGAATAGTACATCCAATTTGATTGTCATTAAGTGTGTTTTCATAGTGTGTTTTCATAGCGCTTTGAAGCACGAAAATGATGTCACGACCAATATGGCGAGTCAGGGTAAAGTTTGATTTTTGGTAAACTTTTTTTTATAACATTGGAAGATTTTAAAAAAGTGTCCAATAAGTCTTTTAACTTTCGGTTTCGTGCTCTGGATAAATCTGCGGCTGAAGACTTTGTACCTGAAGAAACTCCAGTGAAAAGAAAAAAATAATTCGTTTTGCAAATTTTTCGGAGAGCGAGCAAGAAAAGTTGGTCGACGGAGCGGAGTTGGGATCAACAAAATAGTCTACACACAGAGTAAAAGCGTTTACAACAATAATTTGTATTGACGATTCGGTATTTTACTGTTTTATTATTACTCCAACAGCTTCAGATACTAAAACATAACGTGGGTAAAATTGAAATAAAGTAATTAGCTGAGCTTGAACACAAACAACAGCAAAACGAGACAACACGGTACAGACTTTGTAATGCTTCAAGAAATAGAGTCATTTTAAACCAGTATCTTTTAACTTTGCTTTGGTTTGAACAAATCACAAACGTTACATTTAAAAAATTCAAATTGACTTTATTCACCGAGTTGGCAGCAGAGAAAGGCCAAATTAAATCCCTTGAGTGAAGAGATGAGAACAACTGAACAAGCGAACTAGTAAACAAGGGCAACGTAACTCCTAAGAAAGTTTTACGCCAAAGTCAAAAGAAGCAAGCGAATTCGAAGATTACTCCAGAAGAAGTCTTCTCGAGCTGAAAACAGAATTGAACGTTATCTTAATTGCCCTCCACATAATAAAAGCATTCAGTTTTCTGGAAACGCGGCGTTTAATAAAGCCTCCAACAATATGCTGGACGCGAAACTGAAAAACTCTGAAACAACAACAAAAATCTAGTGTTCAGCACAAACCTATGATCTTCACATGCTTAAAAAGCAGCTCCGCTATCAACAGCGAAACACGCAACGAACCCCTCATGAACGACAGAGAATGTTATAATGTGTACGGAGCCCTGTTAGTGCCACACACGCGTGCGTATACCCGTTACATTGATGATGTAAACTTTTTTCTCAGGGCGTTACTTTTTTACGTTTGGAGCGATTTTTTATATTCTGGTGCGACTTTTTTTTTCTGGCGCGACTTTTTTTCTCTGGCGCGACTTTTTTTTTCTGGCGCGACTTTTTTTCTCTGGCGCGACTTTTTTTTCTTGCGTTCATTTGTAGACCGCTATTAGATTTATTGCGGGCTCAAACACGTGTAGCTAA
>JAOBAT010099380.1:0-16157 GCA_026413305.1 Hydrozoanthus tunicans
GGGGGGTGGGTGGCACAGTGAAAATTTCGAAAAGATGAACAAACAGTCAAAATTTTACCAAATTGGATGAACCTTGCATCAGTATATTGAGTACGCTTATTCATAAAATCCAGGCGTGAATCCAGAAATCTTGGGAAACTTAGGGGCCGTAAGCTCCATCCTTCGCCACAATCAGTGACTGCCGAACATATATGTATGACTCTGTTGTGAGGCTAAACTCGTGCATAGTCCGGCCCAACAAGCGCTGAAGGCCGAGCTTTGCAGGGGGTCCAGGGGCATACTCCCCCGCTCCTTCGGAAAATTTTGAACTTTAACTTTTCGGACTAGGAAATAGTCCCCAAATGCTGCTGATCTTCATCTTCTTCTTCTAGTCGGTTGTTGGGGGGTAACGTTTCTTGAAAAAACTCCGTCAGTTCGTATCAGATCGCGATAAAACTTCCCACAACGACCCTAAGGGATATTCCCATCGATTGACGGAGTTAGAATTTTCATTCCTGGATCTTGAGAGAAATTACGACTGAAAGAACGAAGGACCATCAGTTCGCATCAGATTGCCATAAATGTTTGCACAGTGCATAAACCTCTATTGACTTCAATTGAGTTAGACTTTTAAGGCCTGTAGGCTGGTTGTCAAACGGGAGGGTTCGTTAAAGCTACATAGCGGACCTGTATTTACTTTAGTCTCAAACGAGATTGTCAAAACCATTAAGGACTCACAGCTTCTTGTTTTTTATGTTGGTTTTTTTTAACAATGATTCAAAATTTTTGCTTACTTAAAGTGCACTCCATCTATTTCGGATTAATATAAGCGTTCAGCCTGCACTCGGAGTGGACCTCAACAGTGAGTGGGGGGGGAGAAAGTTCTATATCTACATCTTTACATTGAAAATGCCTTGTAAGAAGATTCTTAAAGGTCTAAAGCAATACAGTAATACCACCAGCTCCTTTTCCCATAGTGCAGTCATTCTTGTTACCTGTTAAAATTACTCAAAAGCACTCCCATATTTTACTTTAGTCCTTATTCAAATGGAGCCATCCAAATGCTCACTGTCATCTAACATGGCCTTGTATTGATCATCAAATTGTGGGCCAAGAGTCCATAGCTTTTCAAGTTCATATATCTCTCGCACTTCAGGATGAAAAAAGTGTACCACTGCATTCCCTGAATCAAATAGCAAAACAGAAAATGTAAGAATGGCTATCTTCATCAATAATAATTTGTGTTATGCTGTTAAAGAAAAAGCAAGAAGCATGATGAAAGGGAACAAACTGAAACATCCACATGAATAAATAATAACAACAATGACAATGTTCAACAGTAATAACATAGAATATTTATAACAATGAAGACTATCCTTACATAGCTCAACCCTTTCAGGCCCCAGCTAGTTTATCAACATCTAGTTTCTCCTTACATAGCTCAACCCTTTCAGCCCCAGCCAGTTTATCATCATCTAACTTCTCCTTACATAACTCAACCCTTTCAGCCCCAGCCAGTTTACCATCATCTAACTTCTCCATACATAACTCAACCCTTTCAATCCCAGCCAGTTTATCATCATCTAACTTCTCCTTACATAACTCAACCCTTTCAGCCCCAGCCAGTTTACCATCATCTAACTTCTCCATACATAACTCAACCCTTTCAATCCCAGCCAGTTTATCATCATCTAACTTCTCCTTACATAACTCAACCCTTTCAGCCCCAGCCAGTTTATCATCATCTAACTTCTCCTTACATAACTCAACCCTTTCAATCCCAGCCAGTTTATCAACATCTAACTTCTCCATACATAACTCAACCCTTTCAGCCCCAGCCAGTTTACCATCATCTAACTTCTCCATACATAACTCAACCCTTTCAGCCCCAGCCAGTTTATCAACATCTAACCTCTCCATACATAACTCAACCCTTTCAGCCCCAGCCAAGTTTATCATCATCTATGGTGCTCTTTTGGGCTCAAAGTTGTGAACATACACAGCTTAAACTTGAACTCTTTGACAGTTATTACAAAAATGAGACGTTCTGAACTTGCATGTCTCAGGTGAACTCTCCATCTTATTTTGCTTATGAATTTATTGGATGGTTGTAAATCTATACTTTGAATATTAGGCCTTAAGCAGTGAAGATAATTGTAGGTCTGCACTTTACATAAACACTTTTTGGTATTTTACAAAACTACTAAACTATTTCTTTGCTATCCGATTCAATCTGTATGACACCAATGAGTCCTAAAACAATGGTTAAAATTTTTCAAGGTCTAACTGGAGTTTGTACTGCTTTTCTTGGACACAACCTTTAAAGCAAAATTATAAACAGCAAAAAATACAAGATATAAAGAATGATTAGATTTAGTTTAGATTAGACAGTAAAATTTCTTGTTGTACTTCAATCTAAAACTAAGAAAAGTATTGAACTGGTATAATTATGACTTTTGGTCAGGTGTTTGATACATGCAGAGTGTTTGTATATCTAAATATTCAAGCTGGAGTTGATATACAACCTATTGGCTGTTGACAATAGTTAGTTTGGTCTCCTTGATTTTACTAATTTTCTGGCTGGACAGTTTAGAGTCAAACACATGTTTTTTGGATGAAGCCATTTCTTACATTTCTTCTTTACAATAATTTTTGTAATCATTATTGATAATGGAACAGACACTTTTTTATATTAACTCATTAGGACTAACTTTTGGTTCCAAGCCATCTTATTTTTACTGTTAAACTTTAAGAATCAGTTTTTAAGAAAGGTGCAAACTGTGTGTTTGTGTCTGTTGACAGTGTGTATGCACATGTTTTGTGTTACCTACCTATGTCAAGAACCAACCAGTTATCACTTTCAAGGCCTTCGACTGTCACATGACCAGACCTTCCAATTCCTCTCACCTCATGACCCTTGAACTTTAAGAAACACAGTCAATTGCAATTGAGTGGCACAAGTAAGCTGAAGAAACTCATTATTTCAGTAGTTTAAGGAGTTAATTAGAACTTTGCCTTTGTTCTCTTGAATCTCATGCTTCAAACAATAGTGGAGGGGGATTGGTTATTAAAATTCATGCATCTCAAAAGTACAAGTCTTTGTTGTGGTTCTTGACACATCGCATGGTCACAATGGTTCACACACATGTTTTAAGATTGCAGCCTGTTGTAGTCATCTCTACAATTAAAGAAATCTTCTCCCAATTCAAAAATGTGGTCAACACTGTTCAAACTTGTTTTCTGTGTGCACTGTTGCAATCATCTGTCTGTACTTTGTATGGAATAAGATTTCTTTAATTGGTTGAAACCATCCTTTAACAATTTTAGAGATGACTGCAGCAGGCTGCAATTCTTTTTTGTTTAGCTCTTTGAAGTCCAACAACTTTTATTACCAGTCTCCCTCCAGTAACTATGTTTAAACCACATAAAGTTCAACTCTGGGTTAATCTCACTGTGACCATAGTTAATACTTAAGGGCGTCTGGTTGAGAAACCATTGTTGTGTGTCTTTGTTTGCTTTTTTTCTTTTGTTTTCTGGTCTTGACTATATGCAAAATACACAAAGTCTTGAAATACAAATCAACAAGTAGCCAGTCAAAACATTATCACTAGCACCTGAAACGAAGAACGTGCCAGTCACGGCTGGTTTAACCTTCAGCAAAACATTCTTGTACATCCTTTATATTTCCCTTTTTGAGTTTTGTTGGCTTTTACAACCAGTCATACAGTTACATAATAACTAAGCTGTAAATCAGGGTTAAATCTGCTAAACAAACACAAGTTAAGGTACAAGGATATTTAAAATTTAACCAGGCTTTGAACTAATTTTTTAACCTGGTTAGTACATATATCAAAACTTGAAATGATGGCAGACCTATGGAAAATGGTTTGGTGAACAACATAGACAACTTGAAACAAAAAATCCAAGCTAATGCAAAAGGATTTTTTTCTTATTAAATAAGTTTTTCTTCTCCATAAGTTAAACAGCTTCATCTGCACAAAACTATTAGGGCCATCATGTCTAAGTAAAAACTGATGCAATTACAACAGTTTTTTTTCTCCAGTATTTCTATATCAATTCAGCCTTTAATACTAAGGCTAGTTAAAAAAGACCAAACACTATCCAACACTCTCTTGTTCTAAGATTTGTTTTGGCTGAGTGGTAAGCATGTTCAACTCATAATCCTGAAGTTGCAATTTTGAGCCCTGGTCAGACCAAATTTGTGCTGTGTTTTTGAGCAAGGCACCAACCAACTTGTTCCAGTTGACTCAGCTGTTTAAATGAGTACCAGCCTCTACTGGGGGCTAATCTGTGAGAGATTAGTCCCCTTTCCAGAGGGGGAGGGGGTCAATGATTGTCATCTGCTTAATGCTATGGAAACTGGAAAAAAGTGCAAGATTTATCGGCCATATGCCTCCAGAAACGATTTAGGTTTCAGCCTTTATACTGGATGGTGTATGACAAGTGTTCGATTGTGTTGGGTACAGAGTTTAAAAGAAAATCAAACACCACCAAAAACTTTGAATATTTGTGACATCCAACTGATGTGTTGTGCTTTTCATCATCTTACAATGTATCAAAATTGTTAAATATTGAATAGAAAGTTTAGCTTTGATTCATCAAACTTAGGTTGCTATAACCAACATCCACCATTCATCAATACTGTCTACATCTGTAGCAGGTTCAAAAATTTGTGATTGTGGTGTTTAAACACTCAATTAAGCTTTAGAAATATTTTGTGTTTCCATATTTTGTTGGAAACATGCGGGGTTGTTGGGATAGCACAGGGAAAGGTTTGGGTCATGAGTAGGAAACAAGTCATTCAAAAACTTTTCGAGTGTTTTCCCAACAATCCCAAGAGTTTCTAACAGAGTATGGGAACATAGAAATGTCTTCTAAAGCTTTTTAAAAATAATAACTGATAACATCATGCATGATTTCTATCCAGATTTAGAATTAAATGGTTCTCGGCCAATCAGAATGAATGTTTTAGCGAATTTATTTCATAAAAAATTTTTTAAAGTTTTCACCAATGCTTGATCCGTTTGAAACAGCCTTTATCCTACCTGGTACTCAAGGTGTTTTGCCATAGCCCTTAAATGCCGAGAGGATGCCCCAGTCACAACAACAAAGTAATCTACATAAGCTTTTCTTTTGCCAGATGTTGCAATTACACAAAGATCCATGGCTCCTTCCTGCCGTAAGAACTTTACAAGGTCATCTATTGCCATATATCCATCTGAGTTTAGGCTAAACATTTTTGTTTTAAACCTTCCCTCATTTTCATTGTCTTCTGTTGACTGTATCTCTGCTAAAGTATTTACTTTCATATCTTCGTTCTGGAAACTGTTTGGTGAATCAATCGAATTAATAGAAACAAAATTATTTTCCCATTTCCTAACGAATAAAGAGTTCTTGAATATTCTTCTTTGGTGCCCAAACAAGGCGACTGGTGCAAACGAAAGTTGCTTTCTCAGTGACAGTGCACAGTTCCTTGCATAACAACTTTTATTGCTTGTCCATAGTAGAGGTTTTATAAAACGGCCACTCAGCATGTTTCTCAGGAATAGATTCCAAATTTTATGGCAGTACATTGCTTGTGTTGAGATTGGTAACTTTTTAGGAAAACTGTTTTAAAATGAATTTCAGCTCGCAAATCGTGCAACCACCTCGCAAACTTTTTCTCTTCACTTCGTGCCCAGTCCTAACGCAGTCAGATTATCAGAAATACTCGCCGCCATCTTGGATCAAAGTTGAACGCTTTTATTAATTTGGATATAAACGTCAGTCATATATTCCAGATTGGCGTATCAATCAATCGAAATGAACACTTTAGGTGATGATGGTAAAGGGGATAAAGACCCTTGTCCATTGCAATATTGTGATTTCAACCTGATCGATCACAACAAGATGTGCCCATTGTACACATCTTTGTTGACAAGAAACTCAGAGCAGGGAATTGCTCCGGAAGAGCTCGACTTACTTTTAAGTGATCTTGAAACATTACTGGCTGCTGCTAACAGACGAATGAGGTTGTTGGAGTCGGAAAACAAATTGCTTGTAGACTGGTCAGAAAGAAAAGACAAAAAAGTTGTACGACAAAAAGAACTTGAAATTCTTAGCTCATTATCAGCTGGTTTTAAACGTGGGACAGGAAGATCTGGAGCAGGCGAGGAAATCAGTTCTAAAAAGCAAAAATTAGACGATTCTAAAATAGCCATTGCAGGGGCAGGTCGCTCAAAGAAAGTTGGTTCGAAGAATCATAACTCTGATGTATCAGAAGACGACAGTTTCTCGACAAGTTCGAAGGGTAAAGTTGACGCTCCGAATCGATTTTGGGCTGCTGTTGAACCGTACTGCGCAGAAATCACAATGGAAGACTTGAAATTCCTTGAAGACTCGATGAAACCAGATGAAGATGAGCAAGAATATTTCAAAATTCCTGTATTAGGAAAACATTACAGTGAAAAATGGGCCCAGGAAGATTTGTTAGAGGAACAAAGTGAAGGAGCAAGACTGCCAGAAAAAGGCAAAAGAGGGACTCTGTCTAGTAACACGAGTGATAATGCGAGTAAAAAAGACAAAGCAGCTCTTTCTGTCAAGAAAGCAAATTTAGCTGGTCTGCAAACTGAGGATGAAGGGTGTGCATTTGGAAGTCTTACTCAGAGACTAGTTTCTGCTTTGATTGAAGAAAACATGATTGCACCAATGACTGATCAAATACTGAGCAATGAAAACAAAAGTAATGAAACTGCATCAACAAGGAGTGGTAATAATGCTCCTCGCACCCCTGTGAAAACACCTCATGTACCTCATACCCGCACCCTTGAAGCTAGGATCAGAGAGGAACTTATTTTCCAAGGCTTGTTAGATGGTGAAGACCAGGAAGATGAGGATAATGATGATGAAGTGCTTTCAGAATTAAAGAGACATCAGAATGAACTTCGAGCTTTGTTTGCTCACAGTCGACAGCAAAAGCAAGAACTGTGCAAGGCAGCGCAAGAGGAAATGAAGCGACAAGAACTAAGGCATAGAGGACAACTTGTAGATTCTGAAGTGATGGAAGCATTTAGAAAACTTGTAGCATGCAAGCAGAAAAGAAAGTCACCAACAAAGAAAGAAAAAGAAATTGCTTACAAAGCACTCAAAGAAAGAGAGGCAATTTATAGGGTTCTAGGTAATACTTAAAGATCAGCTTGTTTACATTAGGTTATATAGATGCACTACAGTAGATGTGTGTTAAGAAAGTGTATATTTTATGTTCAACAGTGTTTTTAACAGCATTGCTGTATCTTTATATTTATTAAAGGGTGCTAAGCCTTTAATCCAGTGTCTCATTGTTTAATTTGATACTGTGCTGGTGGTCTTTTACTTAACTTTAATCCGATATGTTTGCACTCCTAAATTTCTTTTGGGTGTAAATTATAATAATCACTTGTCAGTTGGTCAGTCAGTCAAGTATGATCAGTTTTAAAACTTGTTCCTCAAACATGTGTCATTTTGGCTCAAGAATGCCTTTTTGCCATTAAGTTGAAGCTTGTACAAAATTGTTTATTTTAATAATTGTAACTGTAAACTGTATAATTTTTCTGATATAGCCAATTGGTCCAATTAGGTCTTATGTCTACCGTTCTTTAGGCTTTAAGAAAACATGGAAAAAAATTTTTTCAAGTAAGGTATCCTTAATGAAGAATTTGACATAGTGTACATAACTCCAAATTCCCTTGTGCCAGAAAAACAAAAAGTGCTCAAAAAGTTTCAACATAATAGACGAATTTTGAGTTACACCCCACTGCACACAAACTAACAAGACTTGGTGCTCAAAAATACAGCAAATGTATAAAATATGATCACCTAGCCCAACTTGAAGATTTTAGTTTGTTTCTGTGCAATAAAGTGTAATTCGGAATTGGCCTATTTTTTATGTTCTGTTCTTAGCAGTGCCAGGGTTACAAAGCATAATGTAGGCTCATTCAGCGTTTCTGTGGGGTCTAAAAAAGTCTGAAAAAGTAATTTTTGATTTTGTTTTTTTAAGGCCTTGAAAATGCCTTAAATTTACAAAATTTATTCACTGTAGGTCTTGAAAAGGTCATAAATATTTTATACAAGGTCTTAAAAAAAGTCTTAAAAAGGTCTTAAATTTGACCAGGGGTTAGCTGCAGGAACCCTATCATTAACAACTTCCATCTCTTAAGAAAATATGAATTAGAATTCTTGTATTATCTGTTCACTAACTTCAAGTAATTTGAGTTTATCTTTTGAATATCTTTATCTAATAAGTAGTGAACAGTTGCTGTTTTTTTTAAGATCTAACATCACAAGTCACGAACTGTTTTCAAGAAAATAAACAGTTTGAACTTAGACTTCTTTTAACAGTTCATTTTTTAGAGTTTTTGTGCTTAGTGTTGAGAAAAAACAATCGAAACAGTTTTTAAAGGACTTGTGACCTACTGCCTTACTGTATTGGAGGTCGTTGTCCAGTAAATGGGTATCACGTGATCGGTTTTGACCAATAGCACTCCAGGTTTTCATAATAGAAATCAGGGTTTGTTTATAAGCCTCAAAACTTTGTACTTTAAATAATATTTTTTCCCTCATGTAATGATCCGGTCTCTGTGATGGTTTTGCCTCTAAGGAAATGAATAGCTATCTGTCGAAACAAGTCAACATTCCAACAGGCTAAAAAGAAAAATAGTTTGGTGAAAGTAGAAAAGATGAGGGATATAGATGCCTATGAGGCTCCTTGAAACTTTAAGAAAGACGTTTCAAACAGGTTAATAATTTACTTAGGACTTTTTATCTGGCATGCTGTGTTTGTAAGTGAAAGAACGTGAATAAAGACTCAAAATACAATAGTTGTATAACTGAAATACAAGCTTATTTATCCACTTAGAACATACAATATGGGCACCTGGTTCAGGTGTTCATAACTGAGTGACTTTCATTTTTTATTCCTCTCTGTCTTTCTTTCTAGTGGTTTGCCCCAAGGTAGGGCCAGTCATACATCATCCGCTGCACTACCAGCCTCCTAACTAACACAATCAAAAGGTCCACCATCCATCCTTAACCACGTCCAGCATTTCAGTTCTTCTCCCGGAGACCTTTTGCCCTCCACTCTACTTTCAATCATAGTAGTTTGTGGCCTAGTAATGTTCTCTTTCTTGTATGGATGAGGCTTATTACCACTGTAGCACTTCTTCGTTATTTATTTTGTCCGACCACAGGATGTTCAAGACCTTTCTGTAGGTCACACTTTTCAATCTTGTTATCTCAGCGAACAGACCATCCGTTCTGCACCATAAAGCAGTGTCCTCCAAACTATCGTCTTGGTTATTCTTTTTTCAGGATCAGGATAAAGAAAGGCTTTCGTCTAAAGTTCTTTTCTCTTGCAAAAAGCATCATTTGGCTTTGCACGCGCGATCCTTGTATTTAACCTCCTTGTCACAATATCTACAATAACCAACTCAGTTGATTTGCTAAACTGTGACATTTATGCTAAGTTGCTTACCATTAAGAAAGACAGTTAACTCCTCACCAGACTGTTACTTAGTCTATCTTCATGCCGTCGTGGTCTTCTGTCATCTCCTCGGCACTTTGTTTACCATAAATTCCAAGCTGCATCTTAGTTTCTTGATGGAGTGTCTTCTGACCCTGATCCCTTCTTGTACCTGGCAAAGGCTTCTTTTTTTACCATGGCTCCGGCATTGATATTGAACAACAAGGGAGATACACAAATGTTCTTATAAACGTAATTCTGAACTTGATTACAATACCCAAAGGTCGGTAATGTTCATTGGCTGACGAAGAGTTTTCTCGACTAACCAATCCGACCGCGTTTCTTAAAAAAGATTACAATTTGGAATGAAATGTAAAGTTGTACTGAAACGGTTTCAGTTTTGTTTCGTACGTGCGGAGTAGCAACATTGAAAGAACAGTAAGTGAGAGTCTAAGAAGACTTGAATGGAAGCGTTGCTCTTCTGGGATTTTATTAAGGTCTTGAAATTGTGTGACAAAGCAACAGGTTTTGTATCACGTGCGTTTCACAATCAAAGAATAAAACACTACATTTTTACATGTAATGCTTTCGTTTTTTAAAATAATTTTCTGGGTTTGAGCTTTATTTGCAAAATTTTATGTTTATTCTTGGTAGCAGTACTGGATCGTTGGATGGGATAGCATTTTTTTGTTTCATTTAGTTTATAATAACTGAAACATTCAAGCAAGCGTTGCGCTTGCGAAATCTGGCCAGTGGTGAAAAATTAGAAATGTTGAACATGCAATGATACCGGAGACAGCAAGTAAAATAGCACTAAGGCCTCACGGTTCAGAATAAACCAAGGCCTGAGTGTTATAGCCGCCATGGGCAGCTGTTTCGGCCTTGCAAGTACACTTGACGCGAAGATTAAAGGATAGTACACGTACGAGTTGGCTCAAGAAAGAATATAGCATTAACTTGGCTTAAGTACCTTAGGTGATCAGCTGACTCCATCCCGGCCTTATTAATGTTTGGTTCCTCTATCAAAACTAAGTGCAACCGACAAAGTGACACGACGGTTGTTTGACATGGTTTCCGGTTACACAAGCTCTACCTGGATAAACTGTTATTTCTCGTGATGTGGACCTGGCTCACACACCTTATGTGGTTAGATTTCATCCATGGTTGATGTTTAGTTGTAGTACCAAAACTGAGTGCAACCGACAATACAATACAATACAATACTTTATTGATTTATCCCCAATGGAGCTTTTCAGAATCATTTAACTACATAATTATCTACTTATAAAATACAATTATCAAAAATACTAACACACACATGTAAATATAAAATTATCCAATAGTTATTTAAAACGAATATATTTATACAAAATATAAAAGGTTAAAAGATTAAAAGCATGTTTTAAAAAAGTTTGTTTTAAAAAGATAGTCTCGAATATTGCGTTTAAAAATGTTCGTAGACGTACTCAGTTTTATTTTCTCTGGCAGAGAGTTCCAAAGAGATACTCCACGGTAATAAAAGGTTCTCTGGCCAGTGGAACTTCTATAAAAAGGAATATCTAATAAGTGTGAGTTTCGAGTAGAGCGCCCACTTATGGTACTTCTTCTAATGAATTGGTTTGTTAAATATGTTATCACCTCCTGTCGAGCAGTCTGAGCGCAGGCATGGGAGACATGCTTTTAATAGTTGAAAATGTTGTCCATCAGAAGAGGAGACATCGGGAAGACTGTTGATAGTAGCCATGAGTTCGTCCCAGGGTACATAAGAAGATCGCTCTGCCGTGGAGACAGAATCGGTGTTCAGCTCTTCTAAGTTCTAGGTCCAGTCAAAGAGGCTTTAGGATCGTATGCATCACTCGCCAGACGTCCCGTATTTTTGTTGACGGAAAGCAGTTTTGGGGTAGTAAAAAAGGCCTTCTCGCAGTTCTTATTGCATACTTTAGGTTGTTTCTCACGGGCAAAAGCGGACTGATTGTTGTCACTTGCATCTGGTCTGTGTACCTAACTCTTAAGATATCTCTTTTTCTTTGAAAATCTTGTATTTCGTCCGTTTTCATCCAGGGGGCTGGTGGACGTGTTACGCGAGCTCTTCTTATTGGCCTGCGTGTTTCTCAAGGTACTCTTTGAACATAAGGTTCAAGGTGTCCAATTGCTCGTAGGAAAATTCTTCAACAAAAGATCCCTCATCAAGATGTTTAATGTCTCTGATGTGTTTGTATCGTGTATGCAATCGAGGAGTTCGCACGTTGACACAGGCATAGAAACCGTCATAGCTCTGTCGAAGATGTAACTCGACTTTTGGTACAAGGATCGCTACAGCATTTTATTCTTGCTTAGTTCTTGGTCTTACATGTTCTCTGCTTTTTAGACTTTCAACAAAACTCTAATTCCAAACTGGCGTTCGAGCAACTGTATATCCTTTTGTTCTTAAAACCACTCCTACTCAGATATCATTCATATATCATAAGTTGTCGATTTCGTGTAAATGAGAATATATAATAAAAGATTTTAAAGGGAATAAGTACGAGTTGTGATAAATACTTTGTTTATACATATAATCTTCAAATGTGACGGTTTGTTGTGGAATATGTGGGAAACCTCAAGTGAAACTTTTGCGTAAGAAAGAAAGATGGGGCACCAAGCAGCGAGAGGCAGGAACAGTTACTTTTACTTCCACGCGTTTGATGTTGTACGAAGCAGACAGATGTTCTTCTGACTACGCTGACAGCTTGGACATTTCTCGGTAGCAAACTGTTTACGAGTTTCATTGTCCATGCCATTCGTGATAGTATTATGTGCTTCAGTAGGTCCCGGGTTCGGGCAGATGTCTCCTCCAAGTTACGTTATTTGACGTGCTGCACTAGAGTTTGAATAATACAGGCATCGCGCTTTGCTTCGCTCGGGCTTCCTGTGCAAAAAAGTGAGATTTGTAGTCATTCGTATTTGATTTAGAAAACATAGCTGTGGTGCGTAGTAATTCCAGCTACAGAAACAAGGAAGACTTCTCTGTGTTGTTCGTGTACAGCCATGCATGTACTTCGCTAAATTCAAACTGCCAGTATCATCGATATGACTTTCTCATTTTCAGTCCTATGAATGACCAAAAACAATTCGGTAAGAATTGCTTGGTAATTTTTCATGCTGAACCATGTGAAACGTTTGCGTGAGAACACCTATTGCATGGTAGCTGTCCAGACATCGGGCCCTTTATCTGGATCAAGATATAACATAATGTTCAATGCAGATGGTAAAACGCTCACGGGCATGCAGTGTCCAAAAACGCGCGTCAAACCTTTGGTATTGTATTAACTCTGAATACGAGCCTTTTTTTCCATACAGCTTCTTTAAAAAAAAATCAGCTCAAAATGACCACATTTGCACTACAACATCTACAGGTGTCTCTTACACTAAGCTGAAACATTGCTTGACATTGTAAAAAGGTTAAGGTACCGATGTTTAACCTTGGTAATTCCTTTGGCTCTCCGAGAGTGCTGTTTATAACAGTGGAAGCCGGCGTTGCGCCCTTTTAACCCCCTTTTATGTCAGCTTTCCGTTTTACGGGTATCCAAAGCTACAGCTACACTGATCGTCAAAACGGTAACAAAGAACTTCTTAAAATCTTTTGAAACTTGGGAAAAACCATTTATAGACGTAATAAAAACAAACAACAATCTGGAAGTTTGCAACTTAGCAACAACGTTACAAGAAGTGCTCCTCAAGTTCAATGCTAAGAAATATTCCGAGTCACTAACGGGAATCGAACCTACAACCCTCCGACTACAGGCTTCCCATGCGAGTTTGCAGAGCGTCTGACCGGATCGATACAATTGTATTTTTCCCTCAACCACCAGGCTTCTGCTCGAAAAAGAAAAAAGCAATGAACCTTCGAAACAAAATTAAGTGCAGCGCTGAAGCGAATCTGTGCAACAAATAACAGTTTTATTTTTGAGCATTTTGATCATATTTAATTTCAGTCATTTGTCACTCTATATCTTTCCAAAGTTGTGCTCCTTGCAATTCACGGTTTCGTTCATAGAAATAGTTTAATATAAATTAGGTCAAATGTTAATAATATATATTAGATTTCGGAAAAGTGCTTGCTCAAGATAGCGTATGTAAAGAAGATACAAAATTCACCGCTCTACCATTCTAGGTACTTTAGTCAAACCAGTTCAACTGGACTGGCTTGCTAGATCGGCTAGTATAGAATCTAATATTTCCAACGTTCTTTCAGTTTCATCATCCTTTTCTTCGTGGAAGTTTTCACTAGAACTAGGATTTGTAGAACTGGCCGTTGAATCAGCTGAAGGAGCTGTATGATTAGTCTTTACTGCTGAATGGAAATCGACTTGTTCTGAAACAGACGAAGAGTTTACTGACGACGACGAAGTTGAACTGGACTTGGTCTGAGTTGAAGGGGCCGAGTTTGCAGAAACACTTAAAACAGCAGCTGCAACTTCACTGCTATTGGCTAAAGAGGAGACAACAGCTGGAGCAGTTGACCGCTGACCTGGAGTTGTGGAGGCATTACTGGTATCCACTTTGTTTGACTCAGGTTGACTAGCAGTGCTTGCTGACGATGAAGCCACAGAGGTCTGCACTGGGCATTGATTTGCCGGGGCCTCGTTTGCAGTCAAATTTAGAGTTCCCTCTGCAAGAGAAATATAAATCAGTATCTTTAACCATTAAACTTAAAATTAGAGATTCAATTGGACGATTCAGTATGCAACCAAAAACTGAAGAGAAAATGACTTCGCCATATTCAAGATCAAACTTAAATTGTTTTAAAACAACGAAACATGAAATAATTTCATTTTCTAACTGATTGCGAAATGTATGTGAAACAAGCCTGTTGCTTTGTCACCTTTAACATTAAGCTTCCAAAGATTAAAAAATTGCCTGGAACTTTAACTTGAGTTTTTGTAAAAAATAGACCGTTATCACGCTAGCATTGCAAGAAAATATATTTAGTTTATCGGAAAAACAAGTCCAGAGTCAATTTTAGCACATTAGTAATAATAAAGCTACAAAGTTTCATAAGTACTGGCCACAATTTGATGGAGATATAAAGGTTTGAAGCTGGACAATTTTGTATTGAAAAGTATGGTGGACAAGCATCAATACCCTCCAGCCTCGTTTCTATGTTTTTCGCATACATTTCTGTAAATATAAGGGCAGAAGATTAAGTATCAAAACTATGTATCTATGATTTATTAGTTTCTAGAAATGCTTACGAAATTTTGCAACTTTGCTAATGCTGATAAAAACACTGACAAGTAATTTATCAAAAAATTTACACTTCCAAGGAGTTTCGATCTGACCTACCTTTTGCTTGTTTTTTCGTACTGGCCAAAGCTGCTCTTTCATCTGCCAAAAACACTCGGTACAACATCACCATTTCAGCTGAAGGTTCTTGTCGCTGGGTTAGTGAAAGTATAGACAGACTTTCGTTACTATATATATTATGTGCACATAAAGTTACGTTTTGTTGGTCGCTCTTCGTACAATACTCATACCACTAGCTGCCACCCCAGGTAAAGAGAATGCTACCCAGAGCTGTAAATCTGTTGTTAACGAGAGTGAATTTGACCCGGAAAAATAGATGTATATTTTGTCTACAATTTGAGCTCGTTGACGAGGACTTTCTTCTCACTTTCAAAATTTCAAAGTAACGTTAAGCCCTTTCATTCTGCAATATCTCTAATAATTATCGACTGTAAAATTTGTGAGCTTTTCCAAGGCAGCTATCAGTCCTTTCTAATTCTGGAAAAAGCTGGAATACTTATTGTCGCCAATTAACCAAAAGATTGAGAAAAGCACATGACAGCAACCAACGTAATTTGGGGAGAGAAACAGCAAAACTGGAAAATAAACAGAATCCACAGGTTGAAACCACATCAAAATCGAGTTGCTGCTGCTGTCTTGAATCGTTGTGCAGCAAGTATGTTGGTGATAATCATAATAATAAAAAGAGTTAAAATTCGCAGGACTAAGTTGGTAAGAATGTGTTAATGGATTAATGCACACCCTGTTTTGAAAACAGCTTGTTCAACTTGGATTGCTTCAACAAACAGCTAACTTACAAGGTCAAGAAAGTTTAAATCCCCAACGTAACAAGACCAAGAAACAAGACTCACCATACTTTCTTCATACAGCAAATGTCGGTACTTTTCCATCATTTTCTGACTTCGCCGCATAAGTTGGTTTGAAACAACACCGAACAATGCCTCGGCTACAAAGAATAAGCAAACTTGCTCGAATATCATAAAATGTAGCGCATGGAATCTTACCATGAGTATGACTGGTTTAAAAAGCCACTTTAAATAGTTCTAGGTTGACTCAGATTTACTGTGACGAAAGGCCTTATGAGGCCTCTCGTCACTACGTCATCGGTTTGAATGAGTGAGTTGTAACCATTCCAATTGAAGCAGGCGCTCCTAGCAGTTATTCAAACATGTGATCAACATCAAGGAAATCACGCTGGCTAAGAGAACGAAGGCTCGGGTTATGAATTGGATCGGATTATATTTAACCTCCCTGATTTAACTTTTTCTTCTGAAACCATAGTTCACTATGCTAAAACCAATACTTAAGTCTCTACTCATAAAAAATTTGCATTTTCATTCTCTTAACTTAAATTACCGTTAATATGCATTCTGCCTTGAGTCACATGCAGTCTTTG
>JAOBAT010099391.1:0-16156 GCA_026413305.1 Hydrozoanthus tunicans
GTGTTTGAAGCTGGCCTAACCTCTCGTTCTACACATAGATTTGTATAACTTTCACAGAGCTAATGAGTGTAGCACGCAAGAAATGTGCAAAGCGCAGCTTTGACCTTCAACGCTCGACGTTTCTTCTGCTAAATCAGTAAAATACTTTGTTCTTTCAACTAACGAAAGAAATACTATGACCTGAAGTATTTCATGAACGTTTCACTAATTCAGGAAAAAAATTCTGGCTCAACTGACACGAAAAATCACGGACAGTTTCCAAGAACAGAGACGCTTTGGTGGGGAAGAGAGAATTCTGGCGGTTGCTTTACAGATGGAGCTTGCACGATTATCTTTCATAGGAAATTTAAGGGTCAGACAATGTACCGTAGCGTAAACTTTGTTGGATGAAAATATCTTTATGCCGTTGAGCTTTTGTATTCTACCGACAGGGCAGTTTTAATATTCTCTGTCACACGTCAGGTACGAAGCCGTTTTTCGAGTTTTTTAATGGCCACAAGAACAATTTTTTCCCATTTCAAATTCGGCAGAAATACCTCATGTTTTAGCTTTCGATTCTCTTCTGGGGTTTTGAAGCATATTAATGTTTGCAAATTTTGCTTATTTCAGGCCTAAAGAACCCAACTCCACAGGAGTCGAAACTAAAAATAACGTGACCATTCGGATGAAATTAATTCAATTAACGTAAAATTATTATTGTTCAGCATTAAAATTAAAGTTAAAGTGGTTTACTGACTTCACATCGACTGTCGCCCTTCAAGAGGTCTACGCTAAAAAGCAAAACTATAAGTATAACATCAAAAAGTATTGTCAAAACGAATTTATTAATTAGGTTTAAAGATAACCGGCTATCCTGTGTAACATTGTTCGAAATTAATGGTAAAAGTTTTATTTTAAGTTTATTTTGGTCTTCTTATTTCACTAAATTTGATCAAACATTCAAGTACCCATAACATTGAGAGATAATCACAACAAAAGTAAACTTTAACAATTTTAAATTGCTGTGTTTTGATATCACGCGGGATGTGGATAATCAGAGTACACTTTCTCTTTATCCTTTTATTTGTGATTAATTTTGCCAAACTCTTGTTTAAAGTGCTTTTGGCTGCTTTAAAGCAAGTTACAGGACAGTTAACTTGACGAAACTTAGTAATCTCAACGGCAAACAATAAAATAAAGTTTAAATTCACTACGCAATGTTTGAATCATTATTGTTTTCAATTACTACAACAAGCACTCGCAAACAGAAACACGCCGTAAGAATGAACTTTCTACCAGGAACAAAACAACAAACACTTACCGTAACAAACAAAATTACATGTTTTCAGCAGTCAAACAAAAACAAAACGTTTGCTGAGAGGGTAAACCGCTAAAGTTTGCAGTAGGTTTTTAACGTAGAAACACACTTTAATTAACACCAATTTCAATAGCTTTTAACAATTCTAGCCCAAACACAATGAACTCCAACAATGGCAGCGCTTGATACGAAATACCTTTCACAGACACAATAACAGTTATGTAAATTTCAAAGCTCGCTGCAAAAAATCAAATCGATATGAACAATGACGGTCATTACTGCTTGAAATCCAGACACGATAAATATTTTAAAACTGTAAACTCACAAAAATCTTATTCCGTATTGAGACAAACATCAACCGAGGTCTTAATGAGTGTTTACTAACCTTTTTAAGTAGTCCCGGCCTTTTCACTTCTTTCTCTTCTTCGTTTTCTTCAAACGGTAGGGGGGAGTTTTCCAGCTCTGCAACTAAACACTGCCGATAGAGATCCGACTTCAAGAATCGTGGGTAACTGTCGAACTTCATCAAGGTATAGACCTAGGAACGAACATACCATATTCAAAACCAAAAAAAGATACATTCCGTTTCCTTACGCAAAACAAAGAGTACAAAAATTTAAGTCAAAATTTTTTCAAATTGCCAGAGAAAACTCCGAGGAACAAAATGACAGAGAATATAGTCAGAACAATCAAATTACTAAGTCTGTTAATAAACTGAAATAGTGAAAAAAAATTGGAGCAAAATTTATTAACTTCCCAACGTTTTAAGAAACTACTGAGGATAAAATTATCTCTGTGGTCATTGTAAAGATTAGACTACGATCATTCCTTACTTTTCCCCTTTACCTAAGTAGTTTGTCGTGGCCGGTAATCTCGCGTCCGCCATCTTGATTTACCGGCTACGACAAATTAAAGAAGAAAAACCGGGAATGCTTGTAGTCTATGTATTTTTTTCTTTTCTTGTACGAAAAACAGTATCACAAGAACATTTTTAAAAAGACCATGACGGCTTGAAAGTTCTTCTTTACAATGCATACTATCTGTTTGGCCGTTATATTGTGGGGAGGGCGCAAGTGCTAATTCAGATGCCATAAACTAGTAGTTAAAGTGTTCGAGAGCGCAGAAAGCTTTTATCTATGCTTATAAGAAATGAAACTACGAAAACATTTTTTTTCTCACAGAATTGTTGCTCAAGCTTGCTTAACTAGGCCTTCTCAGAACTTGGCCCAGTAAATAGATCTGAAAACACAACACAAAATTTGGGTCAACATCTCAACTCTTACGTTGTTGAAACTCATTTAAAACAAGAAGAAAGCGAATACTAAAAAACTAAAAATTGTGCTTTTTTTCAAGACACAAAAAATTATGTGGCCACCTCTTGACCCATAAAAATATCGAGCATGTAAGTTTTCAACCCGAACAAACACGTCACCACCCCACCACCCCACTTCACCCCCGTCACATATTACTAAAAATTCAGAAACTTTTAAATAACACAACACCTAGAGTTTGAAAGGAAGAACTAAGGATTGCAATCAATACCTGCTGCTGTTGAAGCGTAAACATGTCTCTATTTGGGTTGCTAAGCTGCTCCTCTGCATCTCTCACTGCCAGGCTGTCAATATTCACAGGAACAGTAGCCGTAGCGGATAAATGAGTGTCGAATATCTCCCTTGCAGCAACCTTCAGCTAAATATATAAAGAAAATATTCATCACTGCATAAAGAACTATTACAATGAGACAATTTTCTTAAGTTTTATCAATAGCTGCTTGTTAATTTTAATGTCAGCTAAGACTTTTGTGCAAAACAAAAAAAGACTAGAAAAGTCCTAGATACACTTGTTATGGCAGAAACAGTATTTTAGACTAAATAGTTTCCCACATAAAGTTTACAAAGCCCTTACTTTGTAGTAAAAACCATCATTATGTTAACATCAGACCATCTTTCTTTTCATTTGGAATGAACCACTCACTTATATTCTATTATTCTCCTTTCTTACATACATTATATTCAGAGGCCATTCCCCTGTCTCACATTCATCTTGGAACCCACTCCCCTTTTCCACATTCATTTGGGAGACATCCCCTTTTTTTACACATTCTTGAAACCATCCTTCCACCCCCATCCTTTTCCATTTTCATTCGGGAGACCATCCCACTGCCCACACATTCTTGAGTTCATCCCCCTTCACAACAAACATTCACCCCCTTTCCTTCACACTTTTTGGGGGCCATTCCCCTTTTCCATATTCATTCAGGCGACCATCCCCCTTTCCAACACACTTTCTTTAGATCAGCCCCTTCTGCTCACAACAGCTAGAGGCTATCCCCCTTTCCCTTACACATTCTCCTTTACCTCATACATTCTTGAGACTATTCCTGTTTCCAACACATATTCTTGAGGCTGTATCCCCTTTCCTTACACATTCATGAGGCTATCCCCCCTTTCCCCTTTTAGGGATTGTTAAAGAAAATCCTTTGTTATACCAAGAGCTTGGTATTTTTTAGGGTTGAAAGACAAAGCTATTAGAGTGCTTGCAATCCAACTTTAAGCAAACAAGCATACTGAACAAAAGTCCATTGGCGATGTTCTTATACACATGCCTCTTTTTACAGCATGACACATTCTGTGCAAAATGAGGGGACTTACCACTGACCCGCTAGCTCTCCAGAAAAACATGTCAATTTTGAATCAGTATTTTTAGTGTTATTTTTTAACCGAGAGTTAAGAGTTTAAAATATTTATGCTTTGGTATTTTTAGGGGATTTTTCTGATGGTCTTACCCTAAAATACCACCTCCCCCCCCCTCCTACCCTCATAATGGAAAGAAACTGAAAAACAATTAAGCTTAATACCTCCTCCTGGTTGGAGATCTCTCTGAATTTCTCACAAGCGAGATAAAAGGAAATATTCTCATCACTGTATTCTTTCTTCAGGAATTCCTAAAGAGCCAAAAATTGCATATATTTATTATCTCAAAAGGATAGAAAAGGTATATAATCTTATCACACAAGGATACAAGTGGGATAAAATTACTATTGCACAAGGTTACAACTGGGGCTTAACTATTACCAGACAACAAGACAAAATTAAACAAGACCATGTTCAGGAATCAGAACTAGTGAGTAGAAACAATGAACCAGTCATAATGGGGAACTGCCAATCAGAGTGTGCACACTACTGAAATTTATAATGGCACTCAAGAAAATGTTGCCCATTAAGCAAAAATTAAACCACAGCTTGAGTACTATCATAGCCACAAGATTTTCGCTAGCTTTTGGAAATACCAGATGCAGTGGTTCAGCATGCAGACAACATGAATTCTAGGGAGGCTGGGGGAATGAGCCTTCTGGGAAATTTTTAAAACTGGACTCTCTCTAAAAAGTAGTTTTCTACTGACTGGAACTGATTAAATAGGAATGCCATTCAAAGAGCTATAATATTATGCTCACAAAAAGGAAATATTTGGCTTATATTTTGGCAATTACATTTAAGTTGGTTCCAAAATGGAATCCATTCAAAATAAAAGTGTGAATCCCATATCTATAATAAACTGCTCTCTAGAAATCATTTTCATTAGATCCAGTGACTGAAGAAGTATGACTGTCCCAGTCTGCACCAGCACAATCTACTACTTCTACATTTAAAAACTTAATTACTTCATGTGTGAACTACCAGACTGGACATTGCACCTGGCCTGAACCAAAACCCTTGGTAGCCATATAATAAATTGACTTACAAACTTTAAAAAGTATTAGTAACTCTTTGTAACATAATATATTACATGCAGTAATAATAAATAATACTAAATAAATAAAAATAAATGAAGGCCTTGAATAAAGCAGTGTATTGATGAAACAAAACAATGAAACTACCAGCAGAAGGGTCCAACATGAGGACTCAGTTTTTCTTCTTGGTTATTTAAAAAGTTTAATAAAATGGAAAAGAGGAAACTAAATTTCTCACAGGTCCAGGTTTATTAAAACACTTCGGCAATTCTGCCTTTTTCAGTTAACAATTTAAAATATACATATATCGATAAAAATCTAAAATAATCTAATTGTTATATCGTTAAAAATCTAAATAATCTGATTATTTTAGATTTTTACCAAACAAGTTTATTCTAAATTTTTAACTCAAGAAGGCAGAATTGGCGAATCATTTTAATAAACCTGGAACTGTGAGAAGTTTCGTTTCTTCTTTTCCTTTTTATTAACTTTTAAATAAATGAAGGTATAGTGAAATGATACCTGGAAGCAGCAGATTCCAATAGGATCCTCCATCAGTTTATCCAGGCCCAATGCCCATCTAGGCACCCGTTGGTCAATATCTGGTGCATCTCCCAATGGAAGGCTGTTCACACTGTTCAAGCTCTGGGTGCTTGAATTATAATTGAAATCTGTAGATTCATGCCTTCTTTCTGTGGATTCAGAGTTTAGGGTGAGTTGGGCATTTAAAATGATGAAAGCTCAATTATAACTTTATAGATTGTAGTGTTCTGTTTATGGGGAGTCAAAGACTCTCATTTAGTTAGCACTATGAAAATTTGCATTAACAGCCAGTCTAACAGGCCACTTACTTGGCTTGAGAAAGGATTTAAACTATGGTCACAGGCAAAATGTTGTTTGTAAAATTTACACCTTTTTTAAATTCCCTGCCAACATGCACAAGAAAACCTGAAACCTGAAAAAAACAGCTAAACCTAAATCAAATCTCGAGCATAAGTGGCTCACAGGGCCAGCACTTATCTCCGGTTTCTGTAGGGTTAAGTGGATGAGAGTCTTTGACTCCCCCTGGAAAAGACATTAATCCATTGAAGGTTAGCTACCAGCAGAACTGGTACGCATTTGTAAAGCTGAGTCAACTGGAACAAAGTCAGGTAAAGTGTCTTGCTCAAGGAACAATACAGTGTCTGACCAGGACTCAAACTCGCAACCCTAACACACTAAATGCTCAGCCGCTGCGCCACTGGTAAAATAGCAGCATAATTATTTATAATAGAAGCTATTTAACCTTTACAGGGTACCTCATGCAGAGAAAATACTTACTTCCATTCGATGAGGCCAATCGCTGCATAAAAGAAATGAAAAACAGAAACATAATTCAAAAAGTTACATAGGACTAGACCAACACTTTATTGAGAAATCATATAATAGCAGTATCTACTGTGTAAGGCTGAGAAACTGGGTAGCTTTTGCAAACAACTTAAAAGATGCTTTGAAACCAATAAAAAAACTATTATCCCAAATATTATTTGATTTCATTCAATTTGTAGAAAACAAACATTTTAAATTCGAAATTAAAGCAAATATTTCTAAAAAACTGTAAACCAGAAGATTAGACCAAGAAAAAATCAAAGATTCATTGTAATTATTAAATCTTGTTGCTTTGCAAGCAGTGAGTGCCAAAAAAATTAACACATAACTTTACTTTCTAAATAATTACGGGTAACTTGAAATAAGAGACTAGTCTACCCCCCCCCCCGTCACCCTCCAGGGGTTTAACAAAGCCAAGCAATACCACACATGTAACCTTCCTCACTTATCGTTTTGCTGTCTCAGTTTTGAGATTAAAACAGTTGAGTTTCTCTGTCAGTTCTCAAGCACCTAATAAAAAATTAAAACTCTTTTGCCACAGCCAGTATTCAATTTTTAGTTTTTCACCCTTTCAGTCCTGAATATGTACCAAAAGACACATTGCTAAATTCTCCCAGCTAGAACCCATACTTCTTCTGTTACCAGTTTAGGACACTTCTGCTTTTCATCTTTGGTAGTTTCTATGGTTGATCAAATTTCATTTTCTCAGAACAAAATGACTTACTTTATATGAGTTGGTAAGGAGAAGTGTAAATGTTGTTAAACTTGCTAGAGCTTAAAGGTCTGATTTAAGTTTCCTGTGCAACATATAAATTATAGTACATCTAAAATATGTTTCAAAACTGACATCATATGAGTAAAATAAGACTGCTCTTTCAAGAGTAAGGAAAATTCTTTCTCCTGTCCATCCATCAGGATGTTTCAAGGTACAAAACTTTTTAAAAAACACAGACCAAGTCTAAGAATTACAAAAAAAGGAAGAAATTCCTAAACTTTGTTGGAACCATAGACACATATAAACCCTCTAATTGATAAACACCATGATATTTAATCCATTAAATGCCGTGTACAGCACGTATAAAATTTGATAAAATCTCAGTGCATTTATACAGGGGAGGCATTTATTTAAAATCAAATTCATTTCTTGCAAACAATAATTTATACAAACTGAACAGAGAGATAGCTGAGTGAAAGACCACCGAATTACACTCAATTTGAATTGACAAACACTGTAATCAGTAAAAGCAAATTTTCATAGCTTGATCAAGCTGAACTGATCTTTGTATTTATTGATATACAGTAACTTTTATTGTTTATTTGACCTTCAAATGTGCTGATTCAAATATTGCTACAACAGAAGACTGCAATTTTTTTTTCATTGTTCAAATACCGGTAAACACCACATTAATGGTGCAGCATTAATTGATGTTTCTGTTCTCAAATGCAGCATTTGTTCAGAGCAGTGATACTGTGGGCTGATTTCTTTGAAAATTAAATTAATACTGCAGGTACTATATATCTTTTGCTACTTTTTTGCTTGACCTAATGAATACACATGTACATGGAAAGGATAATACATTATATATTGTCAACTAAATTATAAATTACATTGCCAAAGTGAACAATTAATATAAAAAATTGAATGAACACATTAAGCTCCATGATTCAGAAAATGCAAACTATTTGACTTGAACATGTTAACAGTTGTTAGTTTTTGGAACTTTCAGATGGGGGGCTTTTTTAAGAGGGGGGGGGCTTAAGTAGTAATTGTCAATAAACAAAGACAATACATAACATGAAGTCCGGTTATCAAACACATTTAATATTGTGTTCCTCTGCCATTTTAATCAACACTTTCAGAAACTTAAAAAAATGTATTTTTGATCCTGGATGCCTTTTGTTTTAGTTTCATTGTCTTTGCATTGGGAGAAGGGGGGGGGGGCGTATTTGAAATTAGAAGCTCTAGACAGGGGATGTATAAAAAGGGGGCTTCTTAGAGCGATTATGGTTCATTTAGTATATCAAAAAATGGTAGCTAAAAACCTTAAATAGTGGCAGTACATACCTCGTGATCACAAGAATCATAAAAGTGACAGTTCTGCAGTTTTCCTTGGTACCCCAAACTTCCTTGTAATGGTTGTGCCCACCTTTTTACATCCATGTCTGACGTCATGCTCCCTGGATCTGTTACAGAGCTGTGGTGGGATCCCAGCGACAACTGGGAATCAACTGAGCTATTCCGAGAATGGAAAGCAGAAACGTTAACTATTGGTGGAGTCATAGAACTTCCATTGTAATAACAGTTTTGTACGACAACTTCAGAGTCATTTGCTAAGTGTAAAGAATCAGACCCTACTCCTGAATCGTTTCGCTCACTATCATAACTTTCCCCTTTAATCGCTTCTACTGATGGTAATTTTGTCTGTGGCTTTATAATCATTTTCTCTGAAACAACATTCATTGATGTTTCCTTATTAGCTGAAAGTTTCCCACTGTCCTCTTGTTGTTTTTTCTTGTGTTCAACTTCAGTAGCACTGTCAGTTGTTACATCGAGTTCACTTTCCACTGGTATCGCAGTGACCGATATATGTCGAATTTTTACCTTTGGCTTTGATCGCATCTTACTTTCTGAAGACACTGAAATACTGACACCAGAACAAGAATCTGATTGGCTCACTGTTGATGAATTGCAAGTTGATTCACTCTCACTACTACACGAACTTGTCTGGCTTCGAGAATTTAAAGTTGTGCTTTCTTTAGACAAACTATTGATTGCATTGAGGACAGAGGATGAAGTACTAGGGAAGTCTCTACACAAGAAACCGTCCTCTCCGCGGTCACACGATAATCCAAATTTTTTTACTACACTAATATGTAATTCATGCCGCTTAATTTCTGGGTCAATACAAAAGACATGACACGAGCAATTTGTTGTGCTTTCGGGGTCACATGAACTGTTTTCACTCTGAAAGCCGAACGACCTTTTCTCCTCAGTTTCTTCTCTGTATTTCCGGGTTACAATACCAAATACTCTTTTGTCGTCTGAACAAACACCGGTAAAAGCAAGCGATTTCGCTGGATATGTAACAATCGCTTTTCCCTCTCCCGAAATTAATTTCACACCGGCATTCGAAACTTCCATAAGGAAAAGAACTTGAACTTTTTGTTGTGCGCGAAGTCGCCGGACGCAACTTCGAATCGCATTTAAGCTGGCTGTTTCTAAATTTGAATTGGCTGGTAACTCAATAGAACCTAAATAACCAACAACAGACCGAAACTTGGGTCTTATTTGGGCTTCTTCCACTTGAACATTCGATGTGCTTTTTACAGCAGTTGAACTATTTGACTGCGTATTATGCGGTCGCGACGTCTCTAATTTCCTTTTATCCTCGTCAATTGATGACTCACTTTTCAGTGTGCTATAAGGACTACTGCTATCTTCTTTAATACTTTCAGTGAACGAAGCCTTAAGTTCTTCGTCGCTTGCAATTTCCCCCTCGCTTATAAAATGACAGTTTGGAAAAGCCGGTGGCATGGCATTAGATTTAACAAACAATTGTCCCGATTTTAGTTCCTCAACTACTTTATCCACACGATTAAGTATGTTCTTGTTTATCTCCTCTTCGTCATTGGAGGTCGAAACGGCAGTCTCCATTTGGGGGTAGTTTTTTCCAACGGAATCCAAAGGTTTCCGAACAGATAGCTGAACGATTCCATTTGGAGATTGACCAATTAGTTTCACAACTTGTTCGTGTGGAACCTCCTCAACAAATGTACCATTGACCGCAATTATTTGGTCTCCTGGAGTCAGGTCGACTTTATGTGCTGGACTACCGGGTAAAACACAACTTAGAATGCAGGGTGCTTGACCAGACAAAGTGAACCCAAATCCGCCGGGAGCGCGACTTAATTCGACTGTCCTCAACTGTTCCATTCGCGCTTGTGTTTTCATATCACTTAGATTGATTTCCTTGTGTTACACATCATAACCCTTTGATTCGACGATAAAAAGACGCTTTACCGATTTCAAACCGAGGTTTCCAGCAAATCATTAGGTCACAAACATTGTTTAAAACATACAAACATGGTTT
Organism: Hydrozoanthus tunicans; assembly: GCA_026413305.1. NCBI lineage: Eukaryota > Metazoa > Cnidaria > Anthozoa > Zoantharia > Hydrozoanthidae > Hydrozoanthus > Hydrozoanthus tunicans. The sequence continues at coordinate 10,487 of JAOBAT010099391.1, forward strand.
AAAATAGCTACTGAAACCTTACGACTTCTGCCTGGAAGTCAAACACCTTGCAAAATGTCAACAAATCGTTCATTTCCTCTCACAGAACACAAAGGCAAACTTAGAAGACGGCTACGATTTCTCTTCCATAACAACACCTTGGGTTTATACTACGTTTTCGCTGCCTTTGTTGAATATCATCGCATTACAATCCACAATAAAGACACACTTCCACTAAAACGTAGATGAATGTTATGTCAGTTCATTGTTTTTCTGAACGACTTGGAATATTATAACGTACATGCAAAACTTGCACGTGACCATGAATAATAGATTCTGATTGGTCAACCGATATGCTCCGCTGGATTGAGTGCCTTTTCAAACCTCAATATTTTTCCTTTCAGGAGTCACAAAGTACAACAGGCTGATATATGTTGCTTCTTTTCTGCTCTCTTACACTTAAAAATCACTATTTTTTTCTAGCAGCAGCGCTGTTTCAAGTAAGAAGCAATAGAAATTATACAAAACTTTTCACACTACAAGTCGCACCACGCCTCTTACAATTCAAGTTATATTCGACTTGTGCATGAAAACTTGCGAAACCTATTTCTTACTTCCTCCCACGTTGCGCGAAAACCATTTCCGTATTTCTGAAGGTGTTTTCATTTCAAACCATTCATTATTCTCACAAACGAAACATATCCCATCTACCTCTTTCGTTTAGTAAGTGAGAGAGTTTTGGTACACCTCTAAGTACTGAAACGGCTTGAAAAATCGCCAGCTCTTCTCGTACAGTTCTATTTTTATAGATTATAAAAACTGAATATTGCTACGGTAATATGGTGTAGCTAAAAGCTATAGTATACCAACTTATCCGATAAATTAAACAGGCTAAGTAAAAATAAAACTGTTAACAAAACAATAGTTTAATAATCATTATTTATAGTTACTCATGAACCAGTTATTGTCATTTTGAATAAGTGCCAAAACATTTAAATTATCACCAAACTTAACCAGTGACATTTTGAGTTCACTCTTAATCTGGTTTTCTGTCGTTTCAGCAGAGAACCAACTATTTTTAACTCTTTGACTTATTACGAACATTTATTTTGCTAATATCAAACTGGCAAATAATGACATGCGACCGGATAAAAAAGATAACGTTCGAAACTCATTCAGAAAACTTCAAGTTCAGTGTCAAAGACGGTTCGAAACAAACGTTAGTCTTATTTTAAAGGTAGAACAGAAACATTTCAATCGTATTATAATACGGCCGTACGGCAGGCTTCACATCTGCTTTAGTCGCTTATCGGCTTATCAGCGCCATTGTTCTGATATGGAGGTAGAAAGAATTACCGGCTGATAATCATATCACATATCAAGATAAAAAAATGACATAGAAAAAAAAATTATTATATACATATATAAAAAAATGATAAGAATGTAATAATAAAAATGATAATAACTGGAAAATGATAAGCATATGATAGAATAATAATAACTATTAAAATTAGTCTAATATAATAGATGCGAAACTGACGATGAAAAGTCTGAAAGCGTTATGCTCGGATTAATATATAACTTTGCAGCTAGGCAGCTTCCGAAAAATCCAAACCTTTTATAAATTGCTGGTGGGTAAAAGAACATTTCGTGTTTAATTTAATTCGATTGTTAGCGTTCCAAACAGAAGCTGTTTTAATATTCGTTGATTAGTTTGTACGATAACTGGCCAGTAAACGAAGAAATAGGTGGCGTGCGGGAGACCCGGTTTCGGTTATGTAATGGTTCTTAAAGATGCTTTCCCTTTAGTTTGATCCGATCAGACTTTCCATCTTCTCGGATTAGTCTTGTCTATCAATCTCCTATTGGGGGAGCTTAAAAGGACCCCCAACAGTGTTGTGTTACACTTGTGGAAAAAGAGTAGGGTGATTCTTGTCAACTATTAACTGAGGGCAACTCTCAATGAATGCTAAGACGAGCCGTACATAGCGGACGATATAAGACCCTCAATACTAAAGTCAACTGTAAATCGTAATTGTAACAGCATTGAGACCGAGTAAAATGCTCCAAAAAACGTTTCATGATTAATTCTATTATCATTATATATTTTCTAACCGGCCTGACCGCCCCGCAGCAGGTGTAATTATCATTCTTCTTTTCACAAAATACAAATAGCTTTGTTAAAGGTTACAACAATAATAACGAGTATAATATAAAGAAGAAAAAAAAGAAAAATACCATAAGAATAAGTAAAAATGATAATTAAATTAAATATCGTTGTAATATTATTATACTATTAATGTTATTGTTATTAATAATGATAAATTATTGTTTTAACTATTAATATTAGTAATATTGATATATCAGCACTATTATTGGTGTAACTATTTTTAGAATTTTGTATACATCTTTCTTTGAATTGGAACTAAAACTGAGCTCATTGGTGACAAAAGATAAACAAAAATAATTCAGCGAGTTGCAGTGATCTGTGTTCCTTAAAAACATGTACAAAATGACGTAACTCAGTTTGACGAACTTCCAAAACGTTGATTATTTTCGCTTAACTGACGTCGATTATGTTAACATGAAAAAAAAATCTATTAACAATCACATTTGTACTTTCGTTTCATTTGCAGTTTCGAATCCCGAGGCCGGTCTTTCAGACATGTGATTACAGAAAAGCGACCATGATCACGTTTTACTATGCAGTATTGTAAGAGAGACTATAAAAGACTATATCGCTTTCGCATGCTTATACAGCTAGTCCCGAAATTAAACTTGTGTAGCTACTTAATTTGCGATGTTTTTGTCTTCTAATTTGGGATCATAATGACTCACTACAATTATATAGACAGGAGTAAACGAATGTTTTTTCCAATTTGCCGAACAAAGCAAGAATCATACCTTCTCACTACAGAAATACAATAACAACTAAATCAAAATCGGGCAACTTACTTCTCTTGCTGTCTGAAACCACTTTCACCAAACAGGCCAAGAGTTCTATGGGAAACAATCCTCGTCCTCCGCTCGCAGCTCGCTCACCGATAATTTACCACTTGCAAATTTGCGTAATCTGTTTTTCTTTTCCCCCGAATGTGGCTACCACCACAACCAACATGAACTAGTCCTTAGTTTAATTTACTCTGTCGTTTTGGTTTCGCTTTGCTTTAAGTTGTTCTGGCATTTTCCCCGTGCTTGCAGATATTGCGGCGTCACACTTGTATTGTTTTAGACTTTATTTAAATCGTTCAGCCAATCGTTTCCTCACCTCTACTCGAACGACACGTGCCCGCTTACGTTTGTATGGCGCAAACGGCAAAATTTCGACTCCGAACACGAGCAGTTCAAACGGTACAGAAACGAGTTAAATGTTGACAGGGATATCACAGTAATAACAACAACAATAAAGACTTGGTGTTTATACTTTCGAAAACAATGGTAAATATAATAAACTGAATAGAATTGCAATTAAACAAGTAAAGGTGTTACCCAGAATGAAATCGAGGCTAATGAAGTTGGATGTCACATGACGATGACTTAATGAAGTTTGAATTTATTAAAACGGGGAAGTTTTATATGTTTTTTCAAAAACTCCTATCAAATAGAACCTCTACTTTTTATGTTCCAGCTGACAGTTATATTTGCTTTTTTCCTTCAGTAGTTTTTTACGTTGGATCAATTCCTATGTTCTCGTTATTAGAAGGCCTTACTTTGTTAAGTTGTGTAAGGAGAATATAAATGTTGATAAACAGGCTGGGACTAAGGCGGTATCTTGCTAGTAGCGCGAGTCCTACAGAACAACGGCTTATAGTTTGTGTGCATATTTACCTTAGTCGTATAATGGTCTGTTCGATTTATATAGCTACCCGTTTAATTAGCTAACTTTTACTATGTACCCATCGAGGGCTCAAAAAGTTTTACCTTAGTTATTCACTTTTAAGCCGCATCATATTTCACAAAATTTCAGAATGTGGCGAATTGGGGCTAGCGGTTTAAATCCAATATGAAGCACAAGATATTATCGGGGGTGGAAGCGGAATCTTTTCACTATGATAATTCGTGATTCCCAGATATTTTTCGGCCAATGATTCATGATGCATTTATAGAATATCTGCATGATTCATTATTCATTTTAAAAAATTTCATTGATTCACGATTCATCTCTTTTTGTCCATGATTCAAGATTCACATGCAGCCTGCAAGATGATGTGATTCATGATTCCTTTACTTTTTTTAGCCGTGATTCATAATTCAAGACTTCTACCCCCGAATATGTGGATTCAAGTGAGGCCTTACCATTGGAACGGGGTATAATCCAAGTTTCGCTGATCTACAGCATCAACAAAGAACACCATAAATCCACACAAAGGGTTCGCTGTAGATCAGCGAAACTTGTAGTATAACCTGTTCCAGTGGTAAGGCCTCATGATCATTTGAATCCATTTATGTTGTGTTTACACATATGCCACTGAAGGACATCAATACCCTATACCAATATGAAACGTTGTAGATCGAAGTCTCAGTTTATTTGTCAATAGCTGGCGGATTGGCGGTTTAGTTTTACAACTAATTACTAAGCCCTGCACAACTGAACGGAATTCTACAAAGCTTCTATAGTGTTTGATTGTACATTTTCAGTGTTTTAAGCCTGAAAACTGTAAAAACTTTGTTTCGAAATGAGGTCATTTTACTCACGAGGCAAGTTCTTTTTTTAGCCTTTGATCTTCACGTTCTGTTCCTGCAAGTAGCCATGCCAACTTAACTGCAGTTACTGTATTAGCCTTTATTATTTTTCTTTTTTGCCGCTCAATAAGAGCGCTTTATAAAAACTACTGCAGTTAAAGACCGATTACACCAAAGATGCTTTGGTAGTGGTAGTGGTAGTTGTAGCGGTAGCGGTAGTGGTAGTGGTAGTGGTAGTGGTAGCGGTAGTGGTAGTGGTAGTGGTAGTGGTAGTGTTAGCAGTAGCGGTAGTGGTAGTGGTAGTGGTAGTGGTAGCGGTAGCGGTAGCGGTAGTGGTAGTGGCAGTGGTAGCGGTAGTAGTAGCGGTAGCAGTAGTGGTAGTGGCAGTGGTAGCGGTAGTAGTAGCGGTAGTGGTAGTGGTAGTGGTAGTGGTAGCGGTAGTGGTAGTGGTAGTGGTAGTGGTAGTGGCAGTGGTAGCGGTAGCAGTAGCGGTAGTGGTAGTGGCAGTGGTAGCGGTAGCAGTAGCGGTAGCGGTAGCAGTAGTGGTAGCGGTAGCAGTAGCGGTAGTGGTAGTGGTAGTGGTAGTGGTAGTGGTAGTGGTAGTGGCAGTGGTAGCGGTAGCAGTAGCGGTAGTGGTAGTGGTAGCGATAGCAGTAGCGGTAGCAGTAGCGGTAGTGGTAGTGGTAGTGGTAGTGGTAGTGGTAGCGGTAGTGGTAGCGGTAGTGGTAGTGGTAGTGGTAGTGGTAGTGCCAGTGGTAGTGGTAGTGGTAGTGGTAGTGGTAGTGGTAGTGGTAGTGGTAGTGGTAGTGCCAGTGGTAGTGGTAGCGGTAGTGCCAGTGGTAGTGGTAGCGGTAGTGGTAGTGGTAGTGGTAGTGGTAGCGGTAGTTTTAGCGGTAGCGGTAGTGGAAGTGGTAGCGGTAGTGGTAGCGGTAGCGGTAGCGGTAGTCGTAGCGGTAGTCGTAGCGGTAGCGGTAGCGGTATTGGTAGCGGTAGCGGTAGTGGTAGTGG
>JAOBAT010099402.1:0-13174 GCA_026413305.1 Hydrozoanthus tunicans
CATGACAACCAATAGGTTTTGTTAAGAGTTAACCCTGGGTTAAAGTTAATCGGCTTTTGAACAACCGGCCCCTGGTTATGCATTAACAAACTTTCTCTCAACATTGCAAAAAACCTAATACTGTACTATTCAGTCCTTATAACTAAAGGTGATCCATGCACCTACAGCATGAAGTTACAGACACTATATAAAGACATAAAACAGGTTAATTTCGTAAGTTATCTTGGTGTCTCTATTGAATGCCATCTAAATTGGAAAGTTTACAAACACCATATAGCAAAAAAAGATTAGCGAAAGCGTAGGGAAACTGTCAAAAGTTAAATATACTACACCAACAATTAACTAACTCTTATTATTTCACGCAAAAAATTAAATCTCCTTTACTTGCAAAGTGAACCGTTATGACTTGCATGACCCGTTTACAAACTTGTTATGGTTGCATAATTCCTAATGTGTAGGAGAAGTTCCCTTCGATAAAAGCCGATTGGTTTCCTGGGAACTCCTCTCCTGCTCTAATTCTTATATATTAGGTAAATTGTATATGTATGTATATAGGAAAAGGCAAATAGATAAATGAAACTGAAACACTGAAACTCTAGTAAAGCTATACTATGCTTTGATATTCTCCTTCTGATAAGTTAATAAATGCTATATTGGCCTGGGGAAATACCTATCTTGCGTAATCACCTTTTCCGGTTTTGTACCTTTAAATTATAAAGCTTACAGATCTGACCAAATTTTACACAACAATACTCAAAAATAGGTTTCACTCTAGACAATTGTTAAGATAAAGCTAAAACGATCTCTTTTCTCCTGAACGTCAAACTCATTCCAAAAGCACGAGACTTGCTATAAAAACGTCAACATCAACGAAAACTCCAAGGAGTAGGGGGAGGGTCGTAGAAAAAACCTTTCATTGGGGGAGGGGGAGGGAGGTAAGGACATTTTCTTGAACTGCATAATTTCCTTACAGAAAAAGCAAACAGGGCGCAAACAAAAACTGTCAGTAAACGTTTATACTTTTGATTATAAAACTTTGTATGATTTGTTTGCTTTTGATAATGAAACTTTGCATATACTTTTGTTACTTTTGACAGATCCGGCAAGCACCAGACACAGCTTTTCCTCGTGGAGGCTGAGCTTCCATCTCATTAGGGATGATTGACCTGTGTATATGCATTGTTTGGGTGTTACTTGTATTGAAAGCGGTCATTATTCATTATTCGTCATATACTACCTAAATTCTGCCTGTAGTAAAGTTTTATGGCCCTTCACGAGACCTTTTGGGACTGTCGTAAAAAGTCAGTTTCGTTTGATAGATTCAGTGTGACACACAGTAAAACAAAGTTTACGAGTCCTTAGGTTTTTTTTTTCACATTACATTAAACACGAGGTTCCAGTATAAAAGGGCTGAGCCCAGAGGTTTCACACGTTCAGTTGCCAATCATCTGCCGTCAAGTTAACATCTTTAAAGGTCCGTGCTCTCTGCGAGCTGTGGCGGGCTTTTTGATTCGCGTTTTATTTGCACTTATATTAGTTTCGCACTGATTTGAAAATAAAGCAAACAACCTACTGACAGTTGTGTATCGCTCATTCTTGGTTTTGAGCCTTGCCATGACGGTATTCGGCTGATTTTAATTTTATTAGTGTTACAACTATGAATTTAAACTCCTGAAGCGAAGTTTCACCGAATAAAATAACGAAAAAATGCGGTCCTTGATCGACGTTGTGTGTCTAATTCGGTCTTGCAAAGCACGCGCGCGAATTTCGAATCGCTCTGGCGTTAAATTTCGTATACCTTAATTCTTATCAGCAGCCTTTCACGCCAACCTGTAGGCAGTAGAACGGTGTTATGCCAATGACTTCATTCACTATTCTCATTGCAAAACTAATTAGCTTTAAACGGGATATTACATAACTTTTGAATAATAACGTGGGAACGCACATGCGCTGTATAGCAGAGATGCTTTGCAATTGCAGGCTTGGCATGTCACACCTTGTACGTGGCACCTCAACGGTACTTCGGAAAGGAGTTAGTTGTTGCGACCCACCCACCTCCCCTGGCAGCGGTTGACAAGTTTACCCCTCCTCGTTGCATGCTCACATGTCTTCGCAGCTGCGAAGTCCGGCCTCCCATAACTCAATGCTTCACAATCAGATAATGAGTATGCAATGAGAAAGGGTAACTATTAAAAAAATGAAACTGTTTAACGACTATGGTGTAAATAACCTCAAACTGTTGAAAGTGGGATGTTTCTTTTATCAATGGCCACCATTACATTTCAAAACTTAATCAAATTTCATGAAACGGGGCGGGCCTAACCCTTTTATACTGGAACCTCGTCTTTAAGAAAAATTAAGGCACCCGCTACACAGACATCAGCTTATATAGAGATAATGATTTTTGTGCCATTCATAAACGGTCAAGGACCGCAAGGAGAATGATATTCCAAAAAAGGTGTTCATTTGCTAAAAACAGCACCGCCTAAGCTTTACCGTCAGAACTGACACTGACACCTTGAATGGCACAAGGACAATTATCAATATGCTAAGTCCCAAAAGCGTGGTTCTAATTGACCAAGTTTTCATGCACAAAAGTTTTACCCCTCCTCTCCTTCTTTTCTTCCCCAATAAAAATGATCGCTCTTCCTTCAACGTAACACTTTTTAACTTCACAAAACATGGAGTGGGTTTAATTTAATTTAAGATATCAAAAAGGAATTAAATAAGATTAAAAGCTTTGTGTGTTGTGTATAGACGTGCGCTCTGATTGGTTAATAGGTGTGTTTTCATTAGCCTGTATAAATACAAAAAGGATTTATGTAAAAAGAAAAAAAAGTTCAGCTACCGTGTTTGCACAGGCTAATGCAAACTTCGGTGGAAACATTTGACCTTCGCTCTCGCGTTTGTAGTAGCTGCGCTCGATTTATTTTAAGCTTTTAAGTTAAAAAGTCTTGATTTTGATCAATTTTAAGTTAAATAGTCTTGACTTTGATCGATTTAAGTTAAACTTCACGATTGGTTCCCGAAGTGATGAAATAAATCAATGCTAAAACAAAGAAATGTTTTAAGCAACAATCAATAAATTGATACTTCGATAGCGCTAAAAACAAGTATACTAGCCGATTTCACAGTTTGACATCTTACGATAACTAATTGCAGTCGCGCATGATTGAAACGAAAATTGATCATGGCGGTGTGTATTCTGTAGGCTATTGAATGCTACAGTGACAAACAAAGCTTTTCGGTAGCGGCTGAATTTAAACCCATCTATTGTTCATTTTGTTTATTCTCTTGAGCTTTGGGGGAACAATGGGGCTGTAGTTTTGAAAATTGCCCAAGAATGATTTTTTTCAAAACCGACTTGTTTGTTCTATTAAAGTATTTGGTAGATTTATATTTTTAGCTCGCATACCTTTGTAACACAACATAGGGGATTTAAAACAAAAGGAAAGAAAACCTCGAGTTAAGGATACTCGCTGGGAAATGGTTTGCCGACTCGCAGCATGATACCAGCCAGGAAATTATTAAAGTTGTGACACTAACGAAGAAAATATCAAAACAAAAAGCAAATTGCAGTTGATAGCGATGTCAAAGACCGCGGAGACCATTTTAAAGTGATAGAACTAACGAATCTGGCCAATACAAGCAAACGCTAAGAAAGTTTTTGTCATTTAGTTGCATTTGGCGCCAATTTAGTTCAACCACTATGAAGATAACAACTGACATTCATCGGGGGTAGTTATTCAATACTGAACATCGTGGTCAAAAACTGAGTAATATTGACCATGATTTGCCTGACAAATATACTGAATTTGAAGTATTTCAATAAAAAACATGAAAAATGTTTTAACAAAATAAGGAATATTAAAAAAAATACTAGTAGGGAATGGGTTATTTACCTCGGAAGAGCAGAGGAATAGGGAATATTAAGAGTGAAAGTGTTCGGCGCTCATTTCCCCGAACATGATTCAATGCAGCCATTGTGTAAGGTAAACCAAAGTACCCTGAAGTAATTCATACTTTGTGCCATCTCAACGGAGACCCTAAAATATAAATCCCACATAAAAAGGTTGGGCTAAAGTCCTACAATCCCTTCTCCTCCACGGTTCCTTTTTAATAAGTTAGCTATTGAAACGGCAAATTCTGATGCTACTTAAAGAGCCAAGAACACAGTAAACTTCATATCTGACGCAGCTCAAGCACGTTAAACAGCAATATTTTAGTGCGACTCCTGTTTTGAGCGCTGGTGCAAAAATAAAGCACAACCCGGTACGATATATGTATACATACATAACCTCTTACATAAACAGAATCCAGGGGGCCTTTTGTTCGTAGTGTTTTGCTAATTAATGGCTGCTAACACAGACGGAAGTATCAGTATGACTTGACTGAAATCTGCTACAGCTAGTTCGCGTCAATGAAACTGTTGTAATTATTTCACACCTTTCTGTGTTTATATTTTTTAGTTATACCACTAACTTTGTTCTCTGACACATTTAGAAAACTCAGCATATAAGATATCTTAAATAAGCTTAAATTTTGCCCTGGCGAAATCGGCTGCCGCTCAAGAACGCGTCAGCTCACCAAATTGGGATGAACATAGTCGACGCTCGTTTTGATTTCCATAGCTAGATCGGAGCTAGGAAACAAGTCGAACAGGATGTCTTGCTTGAGAAGTCGTAATTATCAGGTCATGGCTTTAATGAATTGAATAAACCTTTGGTTAACATAACAGAATCGGATCTTTACTGAGTTTTACAAAGGACCATGCGCTCATTTAGACTTTCATTCTCATTGGCCGGATCAAGTTCTTTTTAGCCAATTACAACCAGGCGAGAGAGGAAGCAGACAGCGATCATAGATCAAAGTGAAGAAAAGCTCCTAAATCATTTCAAGAACAGTATTGTATTCAAATCTATAAATTTTCACACATCATCAGTCATCGTCATCATCTTCATCAACTTCATCGTCATCACAGCCATCTTCTCTTTTTATTCTCAATATTAAAGTGCTTATGAAGCGAAAAAATTGTATAACCCACCTTGCTAAAAAAGGAACAGGGATGAAAAACCTCCAGATACACCATCAGCTCAGGTTATAGATCTACAGCAGATTTCAAAAGACTGAAAATTTGCCTGCCAACAATGTGACGTCATCAGTTGAACACATTTTAAAAAATGTTAATATCTCGAGAACCGTAAAAGATTTTGACAAAATTTTCTCACAGCTATTCCTATTTTAGCAAGGTCTATCCAAGTAATAAAATTTTTCACTTCATACGCACTCTAAGTGCTTCGCAAAAAAAATATGCTAACCAACGCTCGATCAGTATCGTTGCAGTCATAAAAAAAAGAAACCGTTTGCTTGGCTGTCTTTATTTTTTCAATTACTAAAGTAAAACTGATTTACCAGAAACAATCACTGCTTGCACTTTATTGTGTTTGCGTATACATCTTTGTCTGATACTATTTGACATGTAAAAAGTTTTTTAAAACGAGAAATTTGGCCCGATTTGACGAAATCTTGCCAGATTTTGTTACTTTCCCCTGCTAACTACTGAGTGTTTCTTCACAAATTCGTCTCTTACAGCGTCATCGTTCCCTGAAAATCAAATTTAAAGGAAAAAAGTCAGTAGCTCTTCTAGATCATGGAAAGTTTTTCTGTAAAAAACCCACACGTTTTAAGATTAATCTTTAGCCAATTGTTCGTCACTTTTTAGTAAAGAAAAAACTGAAAGTTACGACAAAAACTGATTTAGACTCCGGTTAAACTCTAAATCAAAACTTTCAGATGACTCGAACAACAAAAGGCATTGACTCAAGGAACAGTTTTTCTCCACTCGGATCCAACATGTTTAGTCCGCTCCGCCCATTACCGATCGCTTGAGAAGAACCTTAATGAATATAAACCCTGTTGGTTCATCAATTTTAAACCATCATCCTAGGACGAATTCCTTTTCTACAGTAACGGGGTCTTACCAGAAGAAATTGTACAAAAAATATGTTTTATGCTGACCTTCGCAAAATTTTTCAAGCTTTATTGATGTGTCATTTGCACAGCTTGAATAAGCAAATTAAGATGTTATAAATCTAACCTTATAATCTCAACCATAGTACTCTTCTAAGTCAACTTCGGCATTATTTTCGCCCGGATTCCAGTTGAACATCCCCAAATTTCCCATACCGCCAACATTAGGATTTCGTTTGTGTTCCTTGTTCAGAAATCCTCGGGCTTCTTTGTCATTTGCCTTCTTTAAACGTTTAGACCACTTTGATGATGTAACGAACGGCAGAGGCTCGGCCGAGACTGCTTCAACCGGTAATAATGCGACCAGCAAAACAGCCAAGAACACAGTAAACTTCATATCTACTGTAGATATTTATCTGACGCAACTAAAGCTCGGTTGTTAGCAAGATTTTAGTGTGGCTCTTGCTTTGAGTACTAGTGGAATAAGAAAACTTACCCCAGTACGATATCTAGATCTATATATACGTTACAATAAAAGGATCCGGGGCCTATTGTTCATAGTATTTTGCTAATTAACGGCTGCTATAACACAGAGGGAAGTCTCAGCTGCTCCGTATATTACTTGACTGAAATCTCCCACAGCTAGTTTGCGTTATTGAAACGGTAGTAATTAATTTTACATCTTTTGGGGTTGAGTACTCTTTTCTGAGGTATACCATCAACTTTGTTTCTCTTTCAAAACTTTTCATAACATTTAAAACGAAACTCAATTTTTTTTGCGTAACTGCAACAAATGAAGTCAGGCTAAAGGGGGAAATTTGATTAGTAATGTTAAAACACAAATTCTTTCTAAGTATTTTAGCCCAATTTTAGCTCTTTTTAAAAATTCTGTTAAGAAGTCTGTTAATTCGCTTGATACTGAGACTCAGTGACTGCCTCAGGTGAAAATTTGTGAGCTCGTAGGATAATTAAAACACCCGGTGGACAGACATCGGCAATATAGAGATGATGGTTTTATGTCATTGATAAACAGTCCAGGACCGCGAAAAACGATTCAGAAAAATTGAAAAGTAATCATTTACTGCAAAGAGTACGGACTAAGCTTTACCCTCAGAACTGATCTAAATGGCTTTTTGATTTCTCGAACGGTTAACAAGAAATTATTCCGCTTTCACCCCATTTCTGCTATAGATTCATACATATTAATTTAGAATAATTTTTTTGCTCTAATGAAAGCCGGCTCGAAGAAAGGGATGAACATAGCAGCGTTCTTATTCATTTCCACAGTTATAGATCGAAAGTTAGGGAAGCTTATAAAGGAACAAGTTGAACCAGGTGTCTTGCTGATCGACCATATATGCCTTTTACTATATAATAACACTCAGGGGTTTACATGTAGAACCAGTTTTGACGTCCAACCTGTAAGCTTTCACATTTTCGGAACTGTTCCGGGACCCCGACTGGATATGAACAAAGCGAGTTATAGAGCGGAGAAAAGAACACGCACGCAATTAGAATTGCGTTTTCATTGTTCAGAACCAATCTAACAGAGGACAGATAAATTGGACAGCGCGCTTAAATTAGGGAGAGAAAATTAACTACTTAAAGAAACCATAAGAAATGGCCGAACGCAACTGGCTATATCAAACATAATTTACAATTTGTGGACAGAAATCTTCGTTCAATATTATCTTTATCATAATCCCTTCTCTTCATTACTATATTCTCAGCCTTAAAATCTTCACCACCTCCTTTTCGCCTCTCGAAGCATTGGCGCTCGATCGGTATCGTTACAGGCATCACAAAGGGAACTGACTGATTGCTTGGCTTGTCTTTATTTTTCATTTACTAAAGTAAAACTGATTTACAAGAAAAAAATACAACTTGCACTTTGTTGTGTTTGCGTGTCAGTTGTCTGAGATCCTTGGCATACAAAATGTTTTAAATTAGAAATTGGTCCGATTTGACGAAACGTTGCTAGATTTTTATGTTTCCCTAGTAACTACTGAGTGCTTCTTCATCATCTCATCATCGCTCTCTGAAAATTAAATTTAATAAAAAAGAACAGTGAGTAGCTTTCTAGCTGATAGTAAGTTTTTTTTGTAAAGCAAAACACGCGTTTAAGCCAAGCAGTTATTCTTTGGCCGACTGTTCGTATAACACTTTTTTGAGAACAAATTGAAATTGAAGATAAAAAATTGATTTATACTCAAGTAAAACTCTAAGTCAAAACCTTTAGATGACTCGAATAATAATTAAAAGACAAGAAACCAAGAACAATTTTTCTCAAGTCCGATCCAAACGTGTTTAGTCCGCTCCACTCATTTCTGATAGCAGAAGATTCCAAATGACCATAAACCCTGCTGGTTGGTCAATTAACCGTAATCCTAGTACGACTTCCTTTTCTACAGTGGATCCTACCAGAAATAATTGTAAAATAAAAAGCGAGACAAAAACATTTTGGACAAAAAATTGAGAGCATCCTTTTTTATTAATGTGTGTTTGTATAGCTTAAACAAGCCCAGTTGTTATCTAACCTTCTCAATCGTAGAATTCTTCATAGTCTTCTTCACCATCGTTTTCTCCCCCGGGCCAGTGATAACGTCCCGGATGTCCTGAATGGAGAGCAGGATTTCGTTTGTGTTCCTTGTTCAGAAATCCTCGGGCTTCCTTGTCGTTTGCCGTCTTTATACGTTTAGACCGTTTTGATGGTGTACCGAAAGGAAGAGGCTCGGCGGAGACTGCTGCAACTAGAGATGCGACCAGCAAAAGAGCCAAGAACACGGTAAACTTCATATCTGATGCAGCTCAAGCTCTTTTCAGGTTAGCAAGATTTAGTGTACATGTAGCTCTTGCTCTGTTAGATTAGTAACTGGTGCACTAACAAAACACGCGATATATATATACATACATACGTAACTCCTTTCAATAACAGGATTTGGGGGCCTTTAACCATAGTATTTTACTAATTAATGGCTGCTAGTTATAAACACAGACGGAAATAGCAGCCGGTATGACCTGAGATCTCCTAGTGTGCAACTAGAATTGGTTATGCTCATAACTTTCGGCGTTATTGAATCGAAACATTCGTAATCATTTTTACTGACCCCGTTCACATGAATCCGGATATTTTTTAAATCGCATGTGTATTTATGCGAGCTGGCCTAACCAGTGAATCCTCTAGCTGCCGGAACCCTATCGTTCCCCTCTCCAGGTCTAGAGTGGATATTTTAATCTACCGAGTTCGCGGATTCATGTGGACGACCGAAGCCGGATATTTTTTAATCTATGCACTGATGTTATGAAATCGGGTTCAGCTGGCCGTTAGTTTGATTCAAAATGGAAAATAAAACACTCGTTAGAGCCTTTGTTTTCGATCAAGGCCCCTTCCACACGAAAAATATATACTGCAAAATCGGCAGTTTCAAAAATATTCGGATTCGGTATGACTAGGTTTTGATTTTGTGTTGAATCTTTTTTCAACCTCTCCCGCTAGCTCTGGTGAAACTTTTCTTTATATCTTGGAAACTAAAAGGTTAACTGCAAAGAATGTAAATGACAGTTAGACTAAAGAGGGTAAGCTCATTCTACTAAATGTATTTCAAAACTTCTTGATATGGTTTTAACGTTTTGGCAAAATTTTGCAGACAAGTTTTAGATTGTGGCAACTATCGTGATAAGTTAAAGGCAAGTTGCGTCAACGGAACTGAATAAACTGAATTTCTAAAGCTTCTTAAGCTTTCAAATTTTATGACTTGCATAATTGAATATAATCTTTTTAAAATTGGCCCGCAATCTGTTTCTCTGCTGGCTTTGCTTAAATCTAGGCTTAAAGCTAGGGTAAACAAAAGATTGACGAATTAAGTTGGTAAGATTTTTTTCGTAAGCTGCTGTCGGACTGACGGTTTTTATTTTCGTAGGTAAAAGTAACAAGCTTAAACACACAATACAATCGAAAAGCTGCAATAACGATATTTTTCAAATCCTTTCACTGAAGAAATCACCTGTTAGTCAATACTAATTGGATTATATTGATCCGGCACAGCTTGTGACAATGAAAATATTTCGAATACTTGACTCAGTTTTCAATGCGAGTTGTTTCTGATAATAACACTTGCATCGATAACGCTTTAACATGAAAAGGAAAAAGCAATAAAACTATAAAGAATTTAAAAGTGCAGCAAAAAAACTGTGGACTTTATAAACCTGTGGCTAAACTCCAAACAGCTAAGATAAAAATTTCCTAAGACATCCTACATTCATCTCAAAAAGAGATATCACTGAAAAACCAGATTTAAAGTTTTCGTTAAAACATTGGGAATTTTTGTGGGAACATAAGACACGTATTATTTTAATACCATACAATTGGCGCAAAGTAAATCCTAGATCTGTCTTTATTTTTATTCAGTTAACCAAACGCGAAACACCCCGTTTAAAAATTAGGAGCAAAAACTTGTAATAACTATAAAAGTTCATTTTAGTACACGCTTTTTTATATAAGAACCGAGTAAATTTGGCCGAGACTCGTTGTTACGTTCTTTAAAATGTTTTGGCCGCGACTTGAGCCTCAAATTGTTCTCAATTATCGATTCTTTGGTTGTTCTTGTTTCTTTGTGTGGTTTAAATTTAAGAAAAACGAAACATAAGGCTAAGGTATTGCAATAACTCATGTGTTGGAAAACGAATTTTTATGGTGTTGGATTCGCCGAGTCGTTTCTAGTGATAATAAACTCCATGATTTGATCTTCATTCTGCATGTACTGTCAAGTCAGTAAAGATAACTAAAGCTCAGTAAAGTTTTTAAAACAACTAGCTAGCTTTGGATGTCCTGTGCCCCACTTCTTTTTTAATATTCTGACAATTGCTAACCAATAATCACAAGTTACCAAGTATTCCTATTTAATAGTCATTTATTTATTTGTATTTTTTTTCTATTATGATGTGAATTTTAATTAATGAGTCAAATAAAGTGTATTGTTGTTGTAGCTATCGAGCCCGGGCCCCAGTTTTTTCTTTTAAATTGCTTTTAAATCTCGGCAATATTCCGAGCATCGTTTCAGTTTATAAATTTGTTCTTATGACTATTAAAAAAAGGGTGTATTGATTGTCATTTGTACTTTATTTTAACTACACACCTTCAACTTCAAGAGTGCTTGGGAGCAAATGTTTAGTTTGACTTCGGGTGCTTGTGTGGTGTTGTCTAGGTTACCGCAATACATGTATTTGAAAACGGGTTTTTCGCTGGTGTATTGGGTGTATATTCTTGATCAATTCATCCCCTGATTCATTTTCCCCCGACAACTTCCAGTGACTATCCTAGGATAGGTTTCATATTCAAACTATTATTTAATTTGAAGCAACGATAATAGTTAAATGAAAAAAAAAATTGTGAGTGATTTTTGGAAAGCTAAAAAAAAATTGCTCAATCGAATCCCGAGCGTCAACTTGTTCTTAAATTGTTCCTAAATTTCGGCCAATCTGAGCCTCGTTGTTCTTATAAAACAAAGCGCGTAGTACAAAAATACAAAAGAAAAGTAGATGTAGTGCTGCAGCTACAGCTGAAACAAAAGCCACGAAAAGAAAATTTTGTGTTTTCATCAGTGCCTATATAGCTTTCTGTTTGGTCAAAATAACTGTCTATTCCAATTATTCCTCGTATCCTTAAACTGAACACCATAATAAAAATATTTTTTTTTAAATGTTGTAGGCCCAACATGCGGCAAACAGAAAGCACCGCTACTTGAAAATAAAAAAGCCATCTTCTACCAAAAAATCTTTCCGTTTGGTAATGATTTGACAACTTAGCTGAAATCGCCAAAAAAAAATAACTTAAATACTGACTAAACTTTCTATAAAGCGAGAAGTTAATGGCAAACTCCGCAAATAAGAACATTTTGACGATGAAACTTTGCCCTCAGAAGATTAATATAGACTCACTGTCATTGATCCTGAGTAAAATATTTTCTTCATTCTTAAAAAAAAGTGCCGGCCGGGTGACAATAGTGAATACGTTGAACCGGGGTACGCATATATTGATATACGTTACCATCACATGTCAACTTCACCAAGTTTAGTTCACCAGTCACTCCGTATTAATTTTTTTCCTAATAGTCCCTCACTAAAAGACATAGTCAGGCTAAAAAATAAAAGATTTAGGATACAAGTTTTCGGCAACTGAAAGTATTGCCTTCGTCAGTTAGAATGAATATCAAAGAATGACTAATAGTACTACATGCTACAGTGCTAGTAAAGATATAGTCAGTAGCTATCATAAAATGGACAAAAGGTAATTGAATAATACATAAAAGATAAAATATTTGTAAAAGACAAAGATTTTATATTATGTTATCCTTGAAGAGCAGAAATCAAGAATCGTCTGCTTGCTCAGTACTCGATGTACCACTGAACTTTCTAAAGTCTTTCATCGGTTCGGTTGTTTTGCTTTGTCGTTGACCGATGACTTTTTCAGACTCAGTTGCATTTTGAAAGTTAATTTCTTGGTCGTAGGTTTACGTTTAGTAAGTTAGCCCACAGTCAGAACTGATCATGCAGGCAAAGATTATTTTATTTCCTTACTTTCAGTTGTCAGGCATCCCCTGGACTAAGGTGTTTTCGACAGAAAAGGATCCTGGCTTGTACGTAGCAGATTCATTTTCAAATTAAATCCCTTTCAGTCTAAATATAGTTTTGCAAAAATTGAGGCTAACGTCTAAACTTGTGATCTTGTTTTTTTTTTCATTTTGACTTTAGCCTTGTTAAGAGCTGCTCAAATGTTTCTCGAAGAGTTTAAAGTTTTCCAAAGTTCGTAAAAACGCGAAAGGTGAAAGCTTCTCAAAATAAACAAAATCGGGACAGGCCGACTCTCCACCCCACCCCACTAAAAAGTGTCCGTCTACCGAAGTAACACAAGTACTTTTGGTCAGCGGTATCGTTCAGCTGGATCCACGTGAAGTTTTCGTAATATAAAGTTTACGATACATTTTTTGAGATTTTCGCTTTTTAAAAGATTTTGTAAGATTCGAAACAGGTAGAAACTGTGAGAAATACTTAGTAGCTTAAGGTAGACAAGTAGGAAAGCCGTCATGGCGAAAACAAGAAGAAAGGAATCATCGTCAAGCACTTCCAACACTTCGAAGAAACCGAACAGTATGAAAACAGGTCAGTGAAAAACCGAGTGTTGGATGTTAAAAGTGATCGATGAAAA
>JAOBAT010099413.1:0-39529 GCA_026413305.1 Hydrozoanthus tunicans
CCCCTCCTCCCTCTAATAAGCCCAATCATTGTGGCGTCCCTGGCCAATAACAAGTTTATTGAAAAGTAAACAAGCCCCAATGGAGAGCCTGCATTAAAATTAGTATTTATGAAGAAACTCATTTGCTACACATAATCATAAACATTTACTAATAATTCTTCTAAGTTGTTTAACATCCTTTTCTATACTACATTCAGGTTAATTTTCCAGACAAGCATGTTCGATCATTGGCTGTCCAATGGATGGAGAAACTGCTAGATGATGAGCTCTGTGATTATCTTCCACAGTTAGTCCAGGCTCTGAAATACGAGATCTTTCACAATTCTGCTCTTGTCAGATTTCTGCTGCGCCGCTCTCTTGGCAATGTAAGACTTCTCCATTACCTTTTTTGGCACCTCAAAGATCAAATCAGTGACCCTCAGTTTGGCCAGCGATTCCAAATAATACTTGGAGGCCTTCTTAGTGTCTGTGGAGAAGCACAGAAAGATGAATTTACTCAACAGGATGAACTAATTGCAGATCTAATCAAAGTGGCACAGAAAGTAAAGGCAGCAAAAGACTCAAACCGACTCAGTCTTGTTCGACAAGAGCTGGAAGTTGTAAGCCTCAATTTGTTTGATACGGTCAGACTGCCCATCAATCCCGGCCTGGAGGTAGTCGGACTGGAGTCACAGGCTTGTGGATATTTCACCTCGAACTCTGCACCCCTGAAACTGGTGTTCAAGAACTCAGATCACTTTGGAGATCCAATACAGGCCATTTTCAAGATAGGTAACTGTAAAAAGACTCATTCTTTTGATAGCTTAAATGAAATGTGCTTGACCAAGTAGTTATTGAGAACTTATGATGACGAATTGAGCTTGGACTTCAGTGTCAATGTCATCATTATAAAAATGAAACTTTTTAGAGTTTGTGTATGTTTTTTTTGCAAACATTTTAGGTTTTAAATGGTGATAAAATACTACTACAATCTGCTTCAAATGGCTTCTGAAAAATGCCACAATGTTAAACATATTCAGAATAAAAAAATTGCAAATCTTCATGTAATATTATTTGTGATTAAGTTGTATACCCAAACTTAACTGCTGTTTTATCATGATAATAATAATGAATTATGATGTACTGAATTTTTATTCTTCCTGTTGAATTTTGTTACTAATTTATTCAGGATTGCCCAACCTTGGAAGTCTCAAAAAAATAGATATTTAACTTAGTAGTTTGATTTAACATCTAATTTGAAACATGCCCTGAGGAAAAGAACATCTTTTTATGTGTGTTACCAAATACAAAATTTGAAAAAGATTCTCACTTCTCTCTTCAACACTTGCGTTTAATTGAGTTTGGATTTAATAAAGTCTATAAAAGTAGAAATTTTTTTAAAAAAACTATATACCTAGAAATGGAAGTGTTGGGTAGTCATCAATGAGTGTCAATTTACTTAATAACTTAATATTTCCTGAAGGTGATGACATGAGACAAGATGCTCTAACAATGAAGTTGGTGGGGATAATGACCAAGATCTGGTTGCGTGAAGGTCTCGACCTGAAGATGATAACATATCACTGCATGGCAACAGGCCCAGCTATGGGGATGGTTGAGATGGTGAGGGATTCAGAAACCCTCCGAGAGATCCACACAGAGTTTGGTCTGACAGGTTCTTTCAAGGATGAACCCATTCATCTGTGGATACAGAAACACAATCCTGGTGAGCAGGAGTATAGAGATGCAGTTCGCAACTTCACAGCTTCCTGTGCAGGTACTGAGACTTTTGGTATTAGTGTCTTGTGGATGTTTTTCCACTTCAATTTAAAATGAAAAATGCAAGAAGATTTTCAGATTTGAGTTCTGACAGTAAAGGAAGCATACTATCCCTTGTAACCCAATTCCTCCCTTTTACCTATTCCCTCCCCTTTCCCTTTCCCCTTTTCCTTATTTCTTAAATCCTTTTTCCCATTTTGACCTCCATGTGTTCTCGAGATACCTCTTAGTACCTCACCTAAGTTCTTCAAGAACTGAAGCCATGATTGCTGGTATTACCCTCAGCTTACTCAAAGAAAGCATCTACTGGGGACTGCAACTGGGGAGAGCCTCCCGGGCAGTCACATACGTGTCTGCAAGTGATAAACCATAAGCACACTTTGGAAAAGTCACGTATCAGAATATTTAGGACTAAAACTTTCCATGAGAGCTAACTTGTGTTAGAATACGTAGGTACTTTCCTAGTACTGTAAGTTGACAGTTATTCTGAAACATATGTACATACATACAAAGCTATTCGGGTGCTTATTTACTTATTTTTGACTCAACCCAATCAGGACATTTCAGCACTTGTTTATAGAATAATGCAGAGGACTTTGGTATTGAAGGTCTTAAAAGATACCACTATACCCGGCTCACTTTCATGTTCATTCAAAGTTGCCCTCAGTTAGTAGCTGACAGTTCACACATTGGGATCACCCTGCTCTTTTTCGAAAAGTGTTGTGGTGTTCTTCTAAGTTCACCAGTAGGGGATTGAGAGAATTGGCCTTCGGTTTATCATCGTTATCCGAGAATCATAGCTTCATTTAGTGCTCCTGTGTTTGGAAACAAAATCTTGTAAACTTGTTGAAAGTAATATTTATTTGCCTTTGAGCTTCCAATAGTTTATTAACGCAAATTTATTTCATGGTTTGATATCTTTTCATGAAGAAACCTGATTTATTGTTTCAAGGATACTGTGTTGCAACTTATGTCCTCGGAATCTGTGACCGTCACAACGACAACATCATGCTGAAGAAGAGCGGCCATTTGTTCCACATCGACTTCTCTAAGATCCTTGGCAACGCCCAGATGTTTGGCAACTTCAAACGGGACCGAGCCCCGTTCATCTTGACCCCAGACATGGCTTTTGTGATCAATGGTGGATATCAACCGAGCAGCCAGTTTCAAGACTTTATCGACCTCTGCTGCACGGCATTCAACGTGATTCGCCGCCATTCCAACTTGTTCCTGAATTTGCTGTCGCTGATGTTGAACTCTGGAATCACATATCTAAACGACGTTAACGACTTAAAGTAAGTGAACAAAGCTTTATTCTTAACAGTGAATTACTTCTGTCATTCCAAACTGATTACCCAGGGAAGCACAAGGCCTAAGTTTTTGCTGCGAATATCTGTCTGGTGACATGAATGGACACTAATGTCAATTTTAACCTTCTACTTCAACTTTATTTTTCACAACTGAATCAAAGTTAAATCACATTCATAAATTACACCATTGTCTCTTTCCAATTGAGTTCTGTTAGTTTGTTTTGTTTTAAATGTTTTATGTTATCTTTGACTCAAAGAGTCACGGGAGAATAGGATGCGCGGAATAGGAGTCGAGGTCCCCTTCGAGGTCTGCCACCTGGTACCTACGGTTCTCAAACGTCGTTATCCGAGAAGACGCGAAGGCCTAACCGTTTTGCAGATTTTAAAGCGAAGGCAGCACTTTTCCCTCAGTAGTTTTCCGGTCGGGAACTGAACGACAGACTGGCACCTTACCAACTGGGCTAACAAGGCGACGAGTTGCTCTTGAGTTAAACTTTCAAAGAAAAAGTTATTTTAAACGAGGCTAGCAGGGCTAAGTTAAGTGTAGACAGAAGAAAATTTAGATTGCCGCCACTTATGAGTAAGGCCTAATCTAACTGTTGTTCGGTTACCTTGTAGATACATCCGGGACTCGTTGCTGCCAGGTGCTAGTGAAGAAGAAGGTACAGCGATGTTTACTCGTCTGTTGAAGACGAGCCTGTCGTCCTGGTTCACTCAGGTCAACTTCTTTATTCACAACGTTGCGCAGATTCGAGACGTCAGTCAGCTTAAACTGTCCGGTGGTGCGGACAACTCGGGTTCTCTCCTCTCGTTTTCGCCAAAGACCTATTCCATCAACACCGAAGAATTCATCATCTCTGCAAGAGTTGTCGACTATCAAAAAAGGTACGTGAAATAGACGAAACCTTACTCGAGCCTTAGCGGCTGTAGTGTTAAGCGGATGAGAGTCTTTGACTCCAACTGGACAGGACACTAAATAATCGCAGCTTAGCAGATTTTTATACAGCCGAGTCGACTGGAACAAAGTCAGGTCAAGTGTCTTGTTCAAGGACACAACACAGTGGCCTGACCCTGGCTCGAACTCAGGATTACGAGCCGAACACACTAACCGCTCGGCCGCAGAGCTTCCGACGCCTGTGAATAATCCTTAGCTTTGTCCCTAGCTGAGTTTTCAGGTTGTCTCTGTCTTTTTTTCTGATGAAATTGAGAAGTTTGCAACAGAGGGTGTCTGGTTAGCCCAGTTGGTTAGGCGCCAGTCTGCTGTGCGGGAGGCCTGGGTTCGATTCTTGGCCAAATCGTCGAAACTGCACTGAAAAATATACTAGGATGAAAAAGCAAGCAAAAACATGCAAATCGGAAATTATGCAAAGAGCAAGTACTCAAAGCTAATCCTCAAGCACCTAATACAGTTTGTCCCTTTGTCTTGTCACATTGGGCGCAAAACTCTTCCCAATTTCTTCTTTGACATGTAAAGGTACTAGTCGGAAGAAAATAGCAACGTTTCAAGCGTTTACTCTTAGTGGGAGCAAGATTATTCCCTTTTGACCTGAATAATGAATGTATGTTTTTAAACTTATCTAATTATCTTAGCCCTGTAGCTTTCTTTAAACTTGATCCAAAATAGTTTTTTTTCTGCTGTAGGTACACCCCCGAGAAATATTACGTCTACGTTATCAACATTGTGCGTGACGGGGTAGACACACCACAGTTTGTGTTTCGTCGCTACAGCCAGTTCCACGAGCTGCACATAAAGCTGTGTCTAACATTTCCTGAAACAAATTTACCCCGTCTCCCTGCTAAGATCTACCTAGGTCGATCACAAATCCGCGTTGTGGCTGAACGCCGCCGCAACGAACTGGACGCTTACGTACGATATTTACTTCAGCTGCCGCCTTTAATCGCAGAGTCCGACTTGCTGTACACGTTTCTGCATCCTATTTTGCAAGACGACAACGAAGCAGAAGCTTTCTCGGTTCGTCTGTTGCCTGAAGAGAAACGTCAACGGGAGAGGAAAATAGGAGGCCAGGTCAAAGTCGCCATTCGGCACGAGAACCTGAGCCTTAGCGTCATGGTGATGCACGCCAAGAATTTGTCACCACGTGCCGCCAGCTCATTGGCTGATCCGTACGTCAAGCTGTATCTGTTACCAGACCCCGTCAAGGCTACTAAACAGAAGACGCAGATAGCACGGCGGACTTTGAACCCGACATACAACGAGACGTTGGTGTACAATGACATCAGTGAGCTGGCTGTGAGACAGCGACAACTGCAAGTAACTGTATGGGACCACGACTCACTTGGGGAGAATGAGTTTTTAGGTGGAGTTCTCATTCATCTGAAGCAAGTTGACCTGAAGAAGGGATTGACTCAGTGGTTTACTCTGCATGACTTAAGAAAGTCCTAATTATTGTATCCCTTTGTGGAGGGGAGTTTCTTGGTTTAATCTTAAAACTTTCAAAACCTCAATAACATACTTAAGACAAGGCGTGGCTACCAGTGTTAAAGTGTCTATGAGATAAAGTGCTGTGTTATCTCAGTGAATGGTTCTTGAGATATGAACATTACTATTTTCAATTGATGACGTCAGTTGTATTCTGAAGAATACCTCGAGATTCATTAGCAGCCCAAGTTTGGCTTAGAATCGTCCAAAGGGTTAATGGTTGGCAGCAGATTTAAAAAATTGAAATTTGCCTGTGCAACAACTAACGTAATCAGTTGTTGACATCAAATTTTAATATCTCGAGAATCATAACAGATTATGGCAAAATATTTTCACCGCTATTCTTTATCTAGAAAGGTCTGTCCGCTGACGCAGGCCAAATATTTAACGTCGTAGGCACTTTAATTGCATGGAAGTAGCGACTTAAAGGTACAATGATGCGACCCAAGCCATAACGGCATAAAGCAATAGTTCTAACTGCAAAACACAAAAAAGTCACGATGCAACGGAAAATTTTAACAAAATGTCGTATGTCGGAAGACGTGAAGGAAAAAATTACCGCACAAAAAAATCAGAGTTATAATGAAAGTTTAAGACTGGTGCTCCTTATAAGGTATATTCATAATTGTTCGTGCAATTCAGCAGTGAAACAAGCAATCTTTATAGTAAGCCATAAAATAGCAGATTTCCAAGAGCCGTTGTTGATGAGGTACGGGTCTTGTTTATAGGAACTTTATCAACGAGGACGGCAACTTTGACGGCGACGGCTTAAAACATATTTTTACTGATCTCGACCATGTCTGCTTCGTTTGCCGTTTTTTCCAAGTGACGCTTTGTGAACAGAAAAAGATTAAAGCTACCTGAATAAAGACTAAAAAATATTTAGAAACTTTTCTGTTGAAGTCTCCCCGTAGAGTTGTAATAACTCCAAAATCAAGCTTTTCCTGTTGTAATTTTGAAAAAAACGGCGTGCAGGTGACCCACACGGAGCATTTTAACGTGCAGCTATTGCATTCACTTTTGTTCTTTAACGTCGTCTCCGGCGTCGTTGTCCTCATTTCTTAAGCTTCCTAGTGTTTCTGCAGTCAACTCTTAAAGTACTCGACTTTTCCCGTAAGCTAGTGTAGCGACCTTCGAACTGGATGGCGAAAAGTCGTGTTTTCTAACGTTTCATTCTATGGATTGCAAAAGTTGTTACATTTTGAATGATTGACGTGATTATTTGGCGTTCGAATATTTCTTTCTTACCTGACGCATGCAAATCGCTTTTAATACATACGGCATTTATTTTTTATGTTTTCACAATCTTTTTGAAAGCAAAAACTACTGAAATCGAATGGTATATACGTTTCTTTTTTAGTTTCCTTTAGCGATAATTTCAGAGATCCGAAGAAATTTGAGTCCTTTTTTGTTGCTCATCATAAGTTCGACAAAAATTCAGGTAGTTTTTATGTTTTCCAGTGCTAGATACTGTATATATTTATTACAAATTGAAAAGAGTTTTTTTACAATGAGATCAAGTCGGGAAAACGTTTATAGAACTTTGTTGTTGTGAAAAGTGAGAAATGTTTTACAGTTAGAAATAGAAATTAAAACTCAGCTCAACCATGCAACCTATTTATTGGGGGAACATGCACTGACCGAGTACCTTGGATTTTTTTTAAATAGTTTAACCCAAGATATCTTTGAGTAAATACTTAATATAAAATTTAGCAGAAAGAGTTTTTACGAGTTGTTATACGTTCAGAACATTATATCAAAAAGTTGAAATCGCATCAGAAAATAGGAACTATTGCTATGCAGTAAAAATTTGCAAAAATGGTTTTGATTATTAGGTGCAACATTTTTTAAATACATACACGTTCAGTTGTGAATCAAAGTAGAATGGAAATAAATACATTTTTGTGTCATTTTTAGCTGTGTTTTCTCTCTCTTTAGGCATCACCGCCAGTGGGCCTGATTACAATGTGTACCGTCTGTTTGACACGCTGTTAAATTCTCCCAACTTAAGCCTGTACTTTTCATAAAATAAATTAGGGAGAATTTTGCTTTTCGTCTTGTTTGATCTATTCCAATTGTAAGTTGCTTGGTCTAAAGGGGATACGCGAGTGTTCATACAAAATTTTGCCTTCCGCACACATCATCTCCAAGCTTTGGTGTTTGTCCTTAAAATGCCTTTCTGTACTAGTATAAAAGAGTAGCGGATACAGCTTTATTCATACGCGAACTTAAACAGTTCAATCGTTCTTTTCTGAAATGTTGTCGGAAGGATGCGTTGTTTGCGAGGTTATTTGTTTGAGAAAATAACGTAACGACGAAATAAGGTATGCATGGCTACACCGATGCAACATGCATGCAACGTTGCGCGCAATCATTGCTGCTCCGTGTAGCCATGCCGTGATACCACGCGCTTAAAGAGTTCGAGCAACAAGGACATGGTGGTTTGTGTGTGACAGGCTTCTTACAACTTGAGGTTTTGTGGAGAGGGGCGTTAATATAGGATGGTAGTGGTAAAACTCTAAAATAATAATAGAGATAAGTTCCTTACGAGTTTGGTTTCAATTCCAGCTTTTGAAGAATAAGAGTAGTGACTATATCTATTCACAACAGAGGAGCACACCTGGTGCCGATCAAAGTGTCAACCTAAAGGTGGATCGGTCCATCTCGGGTCTTTCGAATTTTAAAAGCAAATCTTGTACGTGCTTTCTAATTCTTATAACGATTGTGTAACAGGTTTTTTTTTCTGCCCAATTTGCCATGCGAAGAAAGAAAAAAATGAAAACGCACTCATTAATTTGGTTAAAATCCATGTCAAAGTTTTGAAGACACCGGACACACAAACTCTATTCAGGTCTCATAAGTGGGGCAAGACCACTGATACCTCATTACTGTCAGGTCACACAAACACACTGCATTCAGTTCATAATGTTTAGCACCACAATATACGAAAGCGGGTAGAAAAACTCTCAAGCGGAAATGCCTAGGATGGGGATTCCCCGGCAAGTCGAACTTCCTCACTTAGAAGAACTATCAAACTTTTTCCATTTTTTACTGACTGTAGAGTTTGTGGTGGAGGAGAAACTGTCGGAGCATGCCCCAAGGGTAGAAGCCGCTAAATGGCAATACCGCTGGCTCTCGTTGTTGTTGTCTGAGAAGAGCTCTGCGCATGAGTGAAGTTAGTTTGAGAGGAACTGGACACGAAAACGACTATCGTTTGTTGTTTGTTCGGTTTGTTTTAGTGCAGAACTTTGTTCTTTCCCTTTTGGTGTTTTTCCTCGTAAAATGGACGATGAACAAAAGACGAAAGCCCCGCGAGAGCGGCATCACCCGATGCCTTTAACTAGATCAATGCACAACTTGTTTTTGAACTTTGTTCGCACCAGAGACACCTCTCCTATGTACCCGAGCGGCCCTGAGCTCAAGGCCGCGGGATTTCCAAAACCCAGGGGAGGTCATTCGCGAAGAGAACAGTTCAAAAAATGGGCAGAACGAATGGACGTTCGGTATGATCTGAAAACCAGATCTGAAGTCCTTGTTTATAAGAGGACAGGCAAAATAATTTTACCAGTGGAAGATTTTGAAACAGTCGTCAGACGAGTGCATGATGAAGAGCATTCCGATTGGAGAAAAACAATAGACTTGGTGCGTATAAAAAAAATTTAAACGTCTTATTCCATTTGTGTTTTACAGAAGATTTAAATCTTATTTTATAAAGCTTTTGTGTGTGCAGTTTTTTCACTTTAAGCCGACACCGATTACCTAATAAGCGTTTTCACGCGCTTTTTTTGTCTGTTAACATTTTAAGAAGAATTGTGAGTACTGACGTACATGAAGATGTCATTGTCAATATTAATTACGTATTACGTTTAGATTCTTACGCTTTCCTCTAATTTTGTGGTAAAGTAGAAGAATTTCATTATCTCTTATTAAGAATTGATCATTTAACCCTTGTTGCTAAGTTTTTTGGCTCATCATAAATTGTATTCAGATATTTCAAAACTTTATTTTTGTATGTAGTAGTATGAGTAGTAATATTAACAGTAGTAGTAGTAGTAGTAGTAGTAGTAGTAGTAACAGTAGTAGTAGTAGTAATAGTAGTAGTAGTACATAGTAGTAATAGTAGTAGTAGTAGTAGTAGCAGTAGTAGTAGTAGTAGTAGTAGTAGTAGTAGTAGTAGTAGTAGTAGTATCATGTGCTATGTTATACTGCACTATATCATTCTTTATACTATATCATATATAGACTGCGTGTGTAACTCAAACTTTTGCTTTTATTTTTCAAACACGTGACTCTCGTTTTCACTCCAAAACTGCGCAAATTTTGCAATTCAGGCTCTTTTCAAAACAGGCAAAGCTGATGATTACAGTACTAATTCAGAGTTTCTTTGGTTGGTTCAGAAGCGTAAGCAGTATAATGGTTTCCGATATCACGAGCCCAAGTTCTTGCATCTCACATAGCAGTGGAGAGGTTGTTCTCTGAAAACTGAAAATTGTACTCTGGTGGGGAAGCGAATTTAAGTGAGGTTTCTGAGGGCGGGACCGATGAACCGGATTGCTCTCTATTGATACTGCTACTTGTACTTTTGTTTGAACGAGCACGAGTTGGAAAGCAAGACTTGAAAAGAGCTCGAAGATTATTTCGAAATCCAGGGTACATTGCGTAGTACACCACAGGGTACAAAAATGCCCTCGCAAAGTGCAGCAGTTCCAAAAACAACCATATTTTTAGATATGTTGAACCTGTGGCTTCAAAGTTGTGAAGTATTTTTAAAACTATAGCCGGTGACCAACATACCAGCTGCAGAGCGAACAAAACTAGCAACAATTTGCTTTCAGCTTTTCTTTTCTTGTGCAAAATCACACTCCCGCCAGAATTGGAAGTTCGAGGGGCATTCAGCTTCATAATTATTCTTGCAAATAAAAACATTTTTAATCCACATGGTGCAACGGTGAGTGTTACAAAAACAACGACGGGATAAACTTTCTTGGCCTCCAAACTCCAAGTTTCTGAACACATTTGCTTCGTTTCTTCCGTGGTTGTTTTAAATTTCTCCAAGTTGTATGCGATGAGAAATGGAACAAAAATCAAAACCGAAAGAAACCAAGTTAATGGTATCGTATAATTGTACCTTCTAGAAAAGTTTTCGTTGACATGTTTTAATGGCTTACAAATGCCATAATATCTCTCTACGCTCATCAAACAGAGCGTCAAAACTATAACAGAATAACACACAAATATTACGTAGTAGGTGAACTTGCAGAAACCGGCTCCTAAACTCCAGTCAAGCCGTGCGTTGTCGACAGTGAAGGTCCCAAAAAATGAAGACAACAAATCCCCAATGGCCAAGTTCAAGATGTAAAAGTCTAGTGGCGTTCTTAAACCCGAGCAGCTGAATATTGTCGTACACACTGCAATGTTGGCGGTGAGAGAGAGAAAAACCAAAAGAAGCAGTACACACGTGTACAGAACTTTCAGTGATGGCGCGGTATCCTGCAGAAAGATTTCGGACGTGTTGGCCATTTTACTGCCTTCTGTTATTCGTCAGTTCTAATCAATTCGCTTTAAGTAATTTGTTGTACGCAAAGCACCGCTTCAGTTGTTTTCAAAGCGAAAATGCCGGTTGGGATTTAAACCGGACTCTGGTGATTAAGACGAAACCGTTTCAGTGAAAACTTTAAATCGAAAGTCTTCGCTTGGTGAACTGATGTCGCGATAAACTTGCCCTCACTTTTGTGGCAGATATTAACGGACCTTCCGCCTCATTGGCAACGAAATGTCGGCCAAGCGTTTCAAGTTTAAATTATGTGAAACGTTGCTTGTTTTCTTTCCTTCGCCAAAGTTATGGCTCCTTTCAGTTTCCTTAGAACTTGCGTCTTCTCTTCAGCTTCCCTTGTTGATAAAGTGATATTATATGTCACTTTAAAAATTACGGCAATAGCGGCCGTTATTTGTCCAACAAATAGGCTATCATACAAACAAAGCAAAAACTATGTCTTCATCATGTAGCCGCATAAACTTGTTTTTTTCGTTTACAGTGTCATTCGACCAATACGGTCAAGTTACTGATTTTGGAGACGAATTTTACACCTCTTGCACGACGAACCTCTAGATATTTTCTCTAGCACGCAGATGCTTGAAAACCATTGCTCTGACAATGCGGCCTCCATTAATGCTAATAATTTATTTATTGAAGTACTAGAAAGATTTGCTTAACAATGAAAATACATTAATCTAATTTCTAAGTCAAAGTTTTGAAAGTCATGATATTACAGTTCATTGTTCGATACACAATGTCGCGTTCGACCGGCGACCAATGAAGATTCAAACATCTGGTCTCCCAGGAACTGGGTCGGTCAGTTGAAAGATTATTTCAAAGCCAATCAAGGCTCCTGGTATTCACAAAGCATTTTATAAAAGCAAAACTCAATGACAAATGCTAATTAAGGAAAAGTATAAATCCGTGTCGAATGTTATTTACACTTTTATGATCCAGCTTGTTTAGTTAGTTTGTAATTATAGTTTAGTTTACAACTCAACTTAACCCTTTCAGTTATCAATATTCAACTTCTCCTTACTTTACACATACAAAACAAGAAATTTGGAGAACTGATCAAACTACTGAAGATGAAATAAAAAATTCTCCAAATCTTGTTCAATTGAAATATAGTACAACTGGGACCGAAAACATCAGAAGTTGCTACCTTTTCACTAACACCTGCAAACGGTCAGACCATCGCCGTTTACTCGAATCGAGTGCCCACTCCCCCTCCCTTCCCCCCAAACGATTAATAGACCTTCGCGCCTTCTCGGATTCGTTTCGGATTCGATTCATTCCCCTCTTTTGCTCTAACAACTGCAAGCCACTAGACCTTTGCGTTTTCTCGGATTCAATACGAGTTCGGCCCCCTCCCCCGTTTGCTCTCAAACGTCTCGGATCTTCGCGTTTTCTCGGATTCAATACGGGTTCGGCCCCCTTCCCCGTTTGCTCTCAAACAGCTCGTATTTTCGCGTTTTCTCGGATTCAATACAAGTTCGGCCCCCTCCCCCGTTTGCTCTCAAACAGCTCGGATCTTCGCGTTTTCTCGGATTCGATTTTAATAACAGAGATATTAGATTTTTTGGAATTTTTTTTAAAAAAATCTGATGTTCATACACATAAACTACTAAGTTATGAAAGAAAACATTTCATTTCGTACGCACTTTAACTTTTATAACTCCCAGTGTCAACCGCTCGCGTTTGTGGATAAATGTTACAGCGGGCCCAGTGTTGTTCAAGGCCGATTTGCACTAACCCAGGGTTCAGTTTATAACCGTTGTTCATGTTTCCCAATCTTAGTGTGACTGATTCAGTTCAATGAGCTGAATTTTGGAATAGACAAGTTTTTCTGTGGAAAGTCTAAAAAGGACTGTAAACCTTTCCTTTAGATGGAAGAAACTACTGTTTGAGTTTTGGATTTATCCAGGGTTAAACAAGTATAGGTTTAACATCAGTGCAGAACCGTGTACGATCGATATACTTGCCAACGTTGGATCAGAAGATCGTGATCAGTCAAATACTGGAGTATAAAAAGCGATTTTTTTGTCAAAAGACTTGTAGTGAAAAGGAACCTTTGAACAACCCAGTCCTGGTGTAACAAGTTCCTGAACTTGAGTAAACATACATATCCAAACCACAGTCATGTTGTGGTAAACGAATATATTACTCGTTTAGTGACCTGATATTCAGGCGGGCACAGCGGGATCAAATTGTAACGTTATCTAGCAAACAGAAAACACAACGTAATTACTAAACAATTCGCACGAAATTCTGGTGATGATCTAATGTCAAAAACATTTTGAAATGTATGTTTTTCGAAACCTTCCATAGCAGTTCTATATACAGTGGAATTTCGGTTTAACGATATTCCCGGTATAACGATAAACATTCGTCTCCCCGGCAAAAGTTATAGCAAAACGCATGGGACAGAACCCCGGTTTAACAATATTCGGTTTAACGATATTCCCGGTTTAACAATGGGGATTTTGTTCCCCGAGAGCAAAATCCTTCCCGGTATAACGATAAAATCAACATGACAGACCACAGAAAATGCTGGTTTTATAAGAAAACAAACTTTAATTAATAAACATCAATGCTGCTGTCAACAATTGTTGTTCTTGCTTACGCTCCAGCGGCCATGAATGCTGATTGGTGTGTTTTAAACCGATTTACCTTTCGATCATTGCCTTTTCTTCCTTGCCTTTTCACAGTTCCCTTAATTTTAAAAGTAAAAACTTTCCCGGTATAACGATATTTTTAAAAATTTTCCCACAATATCGTTATACCGGGAATCTCGGTATAACGATATCCCGGTTTAACGATATAATTTTGACGCCCCCTTTGGCATATCGTTAAACCGGGATTCCACTGTATTTAAAAAACTATCGCTTCTTGCTCTTGAAGAAGCTCTGTTGTGTTTTTACTGAGTTTGAACAAGGGTCAGAAAAG
Source organism: Hydrozoanthus tunicans (assembly GCA_026413305.1). NCBI lineage: Eukaryota > Metazoa > Cnidaria > Anthozoa > Zoantharia > Hydrozoanthidae > Hydrozoanthus > Hydrozoanthus tunicans. The sequence goes on from JAOBAT010099413.1 coordinate 13,994, forward strand.
ATTAGGAAGACGTTTCTTCTCGAAATTTATGTTGAGCTTTTCAAACAACAAAACTTTAATTGACACCTGACGGTTAATGCCGGAAAGGTAGCCAGGCCTTTGCTTGGGACAGGGGTAAAAGGATTGCCCGTTAAACCAATTAGGTGTGTACATGTGAAATTGTTTCTAAAAGGGTCAACGACATTTGATTAGTAAGATTGAAAAGTTTTTATGGGTGCGAATTCGGTACCAACTATTCTCTTTCAAACTTCGAATTGATCTATAATAGGCGAGTTGCTTCTGACGTCATTGTTTACATTCAGCTTCATTAGCATACAGCTTAAGTCGGGGAATAACAAAGACAACTGACAACTGACTTTACAAAAAAAATTGAGCGACAAAACTTTCGATTGTGTAAGAAAAGTTTTTTTGAAAGAAGTCAATACTCAAAAAAATGCAAGACAGCTGGAGGCAAGAACGATTATGAGCCAAACATTCTTTGTAAAGTTTTCAATGAATGATTGCTCAGCATATCAAAATCATATTCAGAGAAAGTTTGTGTAGCAGAAACATTTCAGAAGCTTTGTTTCTGTAGCTGAATTGGAAAAAAGAATGCGTATGGTAACCAGGCAAAAAATCGCCTATAGGGAAAAACAGTTTTCTATTACTTAAGCTATGCTTACTTTTGGTTAAAATCTCAGCAGCTGTAATCAGTATTCATAATGTAAAAAAATCAAACTTCACATGCCTTGTACCCTTATCTTAGAACTTGTGCTCCTACAAACCGCCTTAGTAATGCAACACATACAATCATAAGAATTTGGAACCTACTGTGATCAAGGCTGTCAGAAGCAGTAAAAATCTAATGATATGTCAATTTCAGTGAGCCTAAATCATACTTTATTGGCAAGAGAAACAATTCTAAGACTTTCATTAACTTATTAGGAAAAAAGTCTCGAAGTTTTACGATTACCTAGGTAACAAAATGGCTTTACAGCTTCGAGTCATTCTGTTTCTGTACTTATGCAGAATGAAAAAGTTTCTAATTAGCTTGTACGTTTTTAATTTTAAATATCTCGACAGGAGAACTCAGTAAATTATCTACTAGGCTGACTGATTAACATGTATCCTTGAATTTAACAGATTTTAAGCAGTTGACATGCTCAGTGTTTGATTTACTTTGTCCTTTTTTCAGTTCATATTTATTTACATAAACATGAGGCGCTTTTGTAGCGCTTGCGGCCATGACTTATGCAAATAAAAGCGTGAGAATCTAGCTGCTTTAGAATTTTTTAGTTTTGCTTTCAATCAAATTTTAAGCCGTAGTTACAAGCTACTGACATCAAGATTGATTAAAGCTCGTCGGTTAGTTTATTAGCCGACTGTTGATTAATTAGTTCATCAAAAACTAAAGATATTTTCGGCGGGCTTCCTGTTTTGGTATGGTACCCGGGCGACGAGAAAGTTGCTACTGTCTGTCGTTGCAGTAGTCACAAAAAATGAAAACAAAATCTAAAGCAAGGTAACTGTGTTAAGCTGTAAGAGCAAGGAAAGTAAAGAATCTAAAGTATGTGATTGATCACTCAAAAAAAGGCAAAGTTACTGTGTAGTCAATTCACCGAGCACACGTCTTAAAAAGTTTAACTTGATCAAAACCTGTAAAACAAGAGAAAAGCGCTTGAAACAACAATATACTTTCCTAAAGGTAACCTCCAAACCACATGTTGGTGGTTTCGTCCTGCCCAGAGGTGCAACGAAACAAAAGATCAACGCCATCTTTGTAGTTGCCAAAATAATTTTTATCACTTACATTTTTACTTGTACAAATGTTATTTCCACAAGTACAATATTCCTTCTTGTAGTGGAGTGCTATGGAATAGGTCTGTTTGAACCTAGCCTTACAGTTTTGACAACTTACTTCTTTAATGTTTAAAAGCTCGACTTTCTTGCAGGAACTCGTCACAGAGTTAAAGTTTAGTGGCTTGAAGTCCGAGAAACTCGCTCTCAAGTAGTCAGTGTAGTCCACGCCATAAACAGGAAAAGAGCACGTGATTCTCCAGTGAGTAGAGCTCGTTTGTAAATCCTCCATTCGCTTTCTAGACAACCGGTAATTATTCCAGTTAGGACTATCCCCGTTCTTTGGAAAGTCATTTAACATCGACTTCCCGGAATGAGAAGCGTTCAAGTATCTGTATGAAAGAACCAGAGTCCAAGCAGAATTGGGCTCTGACGTCATATCACAGTAGGCGTTGTAGACATGGCCACCGTTTCCCTGGATACGGTAAAACCCGGATGTCGACCATCCAATTCTAAGGTGCTCCAAGCAAGATTTTGCCGCCTAATACACAATTTGGAAAGGAAGTGGAAAATATAACAAATTAATCAACGGATGTTCTTATTTGAGATTAAGATTCGTATGAAACCCCTGAAAGAGAATTAAAATGTAATATTTGAAATTTAATACACTAAAGTTGAGCTTTTAAGAGAGACTTTGAAAACCTTGCTAAACAATAAATATAAAGATCTTAGAAGGTTTTTAACACCTATAGATTAAAACGTTTATTAATCAAATTAGATTGCATCCTAATTTTACAGGTTTTTGAAAATGTATGAAATTAAAAGTGTTTTTCAGGAAAGTGAAGTATCTTTCCTATAGAAAGTTTCGCATACGATTCAATCTATTTCAAGAATGACAATTTTTTAGACCTCAAAAACAATGCATTGTGTTTTACCTTTAAAATACATACTCTTTAACAATAACTTATATACACCTTACCTGAACAGACCTTAGGGACAGGACAAAAGCGAATCCAGTTCTTTGTTTTAAATGTTTTTCAAACTCACTGCCTCCCCTGTTTAGCTCACACAGACCTATTTTTACGAATTCTGTTTCAAAGTTGATTGACTCGCATTTGGTCTCTTCAAGACATTCGTGGATACAAGCAAATATTCCTCTTACATACAGCGATTTTAAAACGTATCCTGTAAGGGCAACATTGTGCTTTATATTTCCAACAAAAGCCCGATCATGTGCAACAGCAAGGAGGAAATTGCACATAAATACAATTAGAAGTTGTGTTGATTGTGCGAGCATCTTGATCTTTGAAAGAGTACTTGGGCCGAATGGTGTCAAACTTGCTCGTGACAACCGTATTTCAAATGTCTTCCTATTCAATTTTGTGTTTAACTTATGTTATCGATGTTTCAAGGCATTGAATTACATTTCAACTGCAGAAAACTGATGTAATTGTCAGAAAAATACGCTATTTTGTTCAGGTTAATAACTTTTAGACTCTCAAACGAATAGATCTCATGATCAGTAATGACGTTTGTTTGCAGATGTCTTTCTTATGTTATAGCTTTCGTCTCCTCGTCTGTTTTCCCTCATACTGTTTCATAACGTCTGTTTGCACAAACAAAAGCGCTATCTCAATGTTTTCCGGTATAGAAAAATGAACAAAACTTAAATCAATATTAAAATAGAAACAGATTAAATTTCTGACAAGGTGGCGTCAAAGCAACTTCCGAAAAAGCAAACAAGAACTTGAAAAAGTACACGTGAAACTTCACTCCAACTAGCTGGCGGCAAAGGAAAAAGGATTTCGGGCATTCTTGAAGTTGCTTTCAGCGTAATCTATCTTTCGCAGTAATGTTATGAAAAAAAAATCAGATAAGATATAGATTAGTTAACAGGTAAAAAACGATCTGTACCTCAGTTTATAACCCAAAACATGTTTCAAAAATAAATTGATTACAAGACAAAGGAAATGATTAACGCTTAACTTTTTAAATATTTTTTTCATTTTTTGTCGGGTATGTCTTTCGATTTGGTGCATCGATTCCTTTTTCTTTCGATACGTTCGCTCATTTTCAGACGTTTAATGGAAGTTTTGAACAAATACACTGAAATGCTCTCGCAAAGTTAAAACTCCTACCATTTGAAGAATCTAGAATTTTTTTCTATATCTGCCAATAGTCTTTAGTTAATCAACATTGACAATGAACGTTTTTCTTTCAACAACTTAAAAGCTATAAGTCAAACACACCTGCTGTTTTTTTTTAGCAAATTTAGTTGTGTTAAGATGTAGAGGAACCATCTGCTTGAATACAACCGCGTTGCTGTTGGTTAAAAGATGGAAAAAGACAACAGAATCTGAGAAAAAAGCGGAAATTCATGTTCTGCCATGTGGTTCATCTAGTGGCTTACTCGACTAACACCCTTATTTTATTCGATCTTTTACAGAGTGATAAACACAATAAATCATTTCGTTAATCAAAAATTTAGCGATACCACTTGATGGAGTGGTGTGGCGATGCTGATATCTTTATAATTTATTCACAACCACAAGTATTTCATGAAACTGAGCATGTTATGAAGACTATGCCTAGATCGAGGAAGCATGCTCATATCTGCCCGAACCCAAAGATTGTATAAAAAAGTTCAGTGTTTTATATATTTGAGTACAGTTTCGGCTAGAGTAACAAAAATATGATAGTTATAATGTATGATAACTCTTCTTTTGTCAGTTAAACAGCCAAGCACATTGGAATTTGTTCATTTTGTGAGTTTCGAACAGTATTCAGACAACCATTTTGTAGGATGGGAAACCCAGAACACGCGAGCCCCGAAAAGCGAACAACGCAACTTTCGTACTGGCGTAAAGATTTCCACGCCCCTCTCTCAGGGCAGATGCAAGGGTTCAGGTTTTGGATGACGTGAATATCACGGAAATTACCCTACCTTACTTCAATATTCATTCACTCATTCGAACATTGTCATTCATTCACTCGTTCGAACACTAATTCATCATTCGTCTGTTCACTCACTCCTTTATTCATTTCAATTTATTTCTATATGAAAAAAATTTAGAATTTATATATGTAATTATTAGTAGTCATTTCAGAAAGTCTCCGACTATCGGTGAACATGAAAACTTTTTATGTAACCACATATAGTTTTTCGACACAAGAATAAAGCTTTTGTTTGTTTGTTGACGGTAGACCTTCGACTGATTCCGAACAGCGGCCCTCGTTCTCGAACGCATACGAATACTTCTTTTTCATTATTGGTGTTATTGTCATGTAAACAAATAAACCAGCAAAAAATAGAAATAGTTTCGCTGCATAGTGTCGTTAATACAGTACGTATTGTTCCAAGTTACTTTCACTTTAATAAGTTGTCAACACCTTTAAAAAACCAAACAAACAGGGCTCTTAACCTCACCCGCACTCTAACTCCTAATCTAGCTCATCCTTTTAGTCGTGTTAAGTACAAGGAATCAGTATGTGAGTAAGAAGTTATGTACATTTATTTCTAGTAGTTGCATCTTTTTACATGTTTATGTTTTGTTTCTATGTACAACTAGACTCTGCATGTACAACGAGACTAATGTCTCAGTCAAACTTAAAAGCAATGTCCTACTTTCTAATGATTCCACCTTTTGCTTGATGAAAATTAAACACCAGAACACAGTAAACATTCGAAAGCTCTTGTTCTTCGGGAACCCATCATAGGTTGAGCTGAATGCCCCTAAATACATTTTAAATTTCGGTAGTGCAGATGAATATCTAAACTGTTGGTAACCTAGACTTGACAAATACCGCGGTACAACTTTGTTACCCTGAGGTTTTTCCCAGTGACTTTCTTAAAGACTTAGTTGATACAGTCTAGTTACGTTAAGTTGCCTGAGCTGAATTTCTTGATGAGCGTTCTCTTCCGTTGCACTGTGGGTGCCAGAGGTGCGTCGGGAGTTTCTGAGTATCCAATCATGACTTGCAAGCGACCAACCGGATTACCATCTACAAAGAAAACGCTTGTATTTGAGCACAAAACAGTTCATCTCACCATAAGTACGTGACTCATCCGAGGGGATTAGGGTTCCTAGCATTCACTTAAAACTACGAAATCCGAGAGCTTATGCTATCTTTTATGGATGTGTCGTGCTGTCGAGGCCTCGGTAGTAATGAGGTTTAGATACAATCTTCGCGTTATGAACGAAGTTTAAGCATGTGCGAAAGGGAAGCCTGAAAAAATATTCTGGCTTCAACGGGATTCGAACCTAGTGCGACGTGCTTTTCAGGTTAACAGAAGACCTAAAAAATCGTAGCTTTGATTAAACTCGCCAAATAACCAAACAATGTTTCGTGGACCATTTTCAAATAAGAAAAGGGTAAAGTTTTTCTGAGAAAATCAGCATCTAGAAGTAGACAGATAAGCAGCAAAATCTACATTAGGATCTAAGAACTTCCATGGCTTTGTGTTGTGTAAAAACCAACTCAATATCTCCACAAATTAGTAAATGGAGTCATTATTTTTATAGTATTCACGCACCGTATTCCAGGCTTAACCACTTGGTTTCCGTGTATTTTTCTGCAACAGAACATTGAGGGTTGAGACTATGGCTGGACGAACGAACAAACAGCTTCTCAAAAATATTTCAGAGGTTGCTTCAGTCACCATTATAAATTTAATCTGGTTAATTTTGTGACTAGGGTAGTCAGAGGTAACCCAAGCTCATAGTGCGTATAGAACATAAAGATTTTTTAATACTGCGATGTTAATATATGGAATACAATTTGAAAATAAAGATTCTTGTGGCATTTACATGCTTTATTCTTGGGATATTTAGACCATTTCAATTACTTTTATGATTCGAAAAATACTTTCGGATAAAAATGGCCCCAAATACCCCAAGAAGAAAGCAAGATGATTGACGTTTTGTTTTGTTGAATGCGAGGGATGCTCAAATAACAAACATCACTGAACAATCTATAGTGGACAAAAATTAGTCCAATTTATAGTGGTTAATCCTGGCATAATTCCAAAAGATAAGTTTACTGGAATTCCATTATGCATCAATTTTAAGATAAATTCTACCTTCGCCGTTAGATCCTGTTGCGGGTTTTCTCTTCATTCCTACAGTGAAACAAAAGTTTACACAGTACTTACATGCATAGTTTCTAAACCGACACAATCAAATATCTTGAATGAATAACAATAAAAGTCCAAAACCTAAAAGGATAATTTTTCTTGGTATTTTTTAAAAAATCTGAAGTAACCTCCAGCTCCGTGGGTAACTCTGTAGCAAATCTGACGCTGCAAGTGTAAGGGGGGACTGAGAGAATAGGTGAGTATTCACAACAGACTTTTCCTGGCTACGGATTTACGCATAATTAACAGACTTACTTTCGTAGTTTACGCACCATTTACAGACTAAATAAAGCTGGAAAATTGTTGTTGTAAATCTGATTTACAGAGTGTTTATATAATTTTTATAAAATGTATTCATGTAAAGAGCCTTTTTTCCAGCACGAATTTTAGGAAAGTCTTTGAAATTAAGTACTTTAAAAGCATATTATAAATTTCATTCTCTTAGCCTTGTATTTAAATGAATTTTGTCTGATTTAAATTTTTTCAGTTGCCGGCTTATATTCATTTAAGATTTACATTCATGATGACATTCAAGAAGGATATATCTCAAATGTCTTACCTTTAAAAAAGTCTGTAATTGAAATCTTGCACGTTCCAGTGAGTTTCTTCTTGGCATCTCTCATATCAAATAGTAATATCGCATCGTTTGGAATAGCAATTCCTCCTGATGTCTGTTCAATTGGATGTTATGTTTAGTAATTGACAACAACAACAACAACAACTTTATTCACACTCATTATTGACAGGAAAAAATGACAAGCATATATGAAAAATATGAAATTTACAGATTGAAGAGTGAAGGCCACTTGTATATAACCATAAGGGCTAATCAAGACAAGTGGCCTTTAGACATTAACTAACAATATACTTAAGGCCAGGAGTGCAAGATGTAAATACTTAAACTGATATAAGGATACGTGACGAAACAACTGTAAACTAAAGCAACAAAAGAAAACCAAAAATCAGCAATACAAACGTAGTAAGCGGCGAAAAATAAAAAACAAAAAAAAGAAGAAGAATAACCCCATTAATATAAATTGCTTAAAAAGCTTAATATTCGGAAATCAAGCGTAATTTTAGTTTTGATTTAATCGAAAAGACAGTCAGAGATTTCAGTTCTTCGTCTACTGAGTTCCAGAGCTTTGGTCCGTAAAAGCGTATATTGTGCATGATAATTGATACATGTAGTGCATAAACAAGAAACGTGTATTTTTCATGCTGCCTCCTTCCTTCAATGATTTTTCGACCGCTTTGTCAGTGTTCTCTAAAAACTGATTCACACAAGTTTGTGAGGTAAAACAGGCGTGAAGTGTGAACATGCATGAAATAAGCACAAGAATTTTTTTTTTTAATTTCGCTGGAGCTTGTGCTTATGCTTGTTTCGTTTGTTTCATTTCCTCCCCCCCCCCAGAGTATAAGCTTGCTAGGAAAAACTTGACGAAACGGCCCTTTGACCATCAATAAGCCAAAGGGCTGAATATTGGAATTTTACGGTATTTGTAGTATAACACACCTGAAATACGTGGTTCCATTTGACCATACCACTCTCGGGCACCATTTGTGGAGTAGTGAACATTGTTTGCTGTTCATGCTTTACACTTCCTTTTCGTCCCTTTCGAGGACTAGTAAACAAAGCATCGTTTAGGATGAGTGAGGGCACTACTACATGTCTGGTAAATATGAGAAAATTCCGGCTTCACCGTTCTTGTCTTTTTGAAAATATATATATTCAGCTAAAGATGTTACAAAAAAGGTGAACTTGCGTGTTTACAGCTTTTTCAAGTTATCTTACTGCGCGGTTGAAAGATAAAATGTACTTACATGCTTATTCTACCTTTAATTTGCACTGTCCCCCATCCTAAAAAGACAAAGAAAACATTTTGCATTTGCATTTCTCAAAGCTGACGAGTTTTGTGACACACATACACATGCATTGATCCGCAAACATACGAGAGCACAAGCGCATGCATACATAAACACGCACATACACTCGCACTTACTCCACGTATACTGACTGATTATTTATTTTCTACCTTGAATGTCTGATGCCTGAATAACCTCTCCAGATAGACTGTAGTATATTGGTGGGGGTTCGACCTCGATCATTTCTGCAAAATTAACAAACGTTTTTAAAGGTACTTTTTGTGTTATTCCTGCGATGCGTTAGCACAAGGCAGGTTTCTTCACACAGGGCGTGGACTTCGCATGTGGAAACAGCCTCTCGTTGCGGACACATGTGATAGCACATGTTTCCGCCGCGGAAACACACGTTTTGCGCAATGGAAACGTGCATTTAATGTACGTTTCAGTTAAGAATCCAAATACGGAAATGTGCCATTTCGCCCTGTGTCAACAGCAGGTTAGAGAAGTGATTATCGGTCTCATGTACTGAAGCCGATGTGAAAGAGATGGAAGAAAATAACTCAATTTGCTACCGGATTTCAATTCGACACAATATTCAAAGCTATACATATACACAAGACATTGTTATCTTTTTAACTGACTGACGACATTATCAAATCAAATTGGTGGATCCAGTACTTTTAACATTTTCCGTGTACGACAGTATCTCCGAGAGTGAAGGAAAGAAAAAAGCAAACGGTCCCGCTATAATGCGGTTCTCAAAAACAGCTGAATAACGGTAAAAGAGAGAATTACTTTTAAAGTTTTCCGTCTCTCGTGAAATGTTACTCCTCTCCGGTTCAACCTTACATTCACAACAGTAAATACAGAGAGGCCCAATATCATCCAGACACGACAAACGGAAAAAGCAATCGCAAAAATCATAATCACGTGAATGTTATCTTGTATGCAGTTCAAGTTGGAAGCACACGTGATGTTTATACCCTCATTAAAATTATTTAAGTGATTAACCAAACATAGAGTTTGAACGTACGCTCTAGTTGATTGATTGTTTCATCAAACACGTTCTTTCCATCTGTTTGGCTTGCGTCACCGAAGCCCGAGTCGTCCGCACTGTCAACATCGACCAGGGATTGCACTGCCTTCTGGGCCTCCTCAATCTGCTCAGGTAACATTGACAAGACATGTTGATTGGAGTATAAGCCTCGCAAACAAAGGGCTTAAAGGTACAACCAAACGATGCAACATTGCAAACAACATTGCGCCCAATGAAGACTAGTGCACCGGGTAGTTACTTTTGAAACAATTGAACGCAAGGTTGCGCGAAGAAGAAACTGATCCTTCTCCAGCAACATTGCAAGAAACAATTTCAAAGGTGGTTATACGAAAAAGTTTCAGTTACACGCAATTCTGCTTGCAATGTTGCATTGCATAGCTGTGGCGTAAGTTGGGCCATGGTTAGCAACATGATGTTTGGTCTAAAACTAAGAGGAGCTAATCTGCTATGCAGCTGAGCCAAGTCTAACGCTATTGTAGTGTTACGTGGTTCGAATTAGAGTGGAGAGAGAGAGAACCGGAGAACCCAAAAGGGTTAATTACGACCATGCTGATAAAGTCCTCATGCCTTAAAGACCTTTTGAAGAAGTTCGAACAAAAACAATGCCTTGTTCAGTCTATTTTTCGAACCTCGCTTAAACCCAAGCCGACTAAACAACACCTAACTTCTCTTTACGCAACACATACGAAATATAATACTTGGTAAAGAAAACAAACAAAAAAACAAGTTTCTCAGGGAAAGAGCATTACAGACATAACAAGTTGCCGATAAAATCGAAAATACGCATAATATAAAATTTTAGTCAAAACTTCACACAAACTTTTCGACCATATTGTCATCTTCACGTGGAAAAGAAAAAAAACAATAACAATGTTAATGATTTCTTTCCGGCACCTAACGAAGACGATTTAGGGCGAAGACTTTTGTATGAAGTTTTGACCAAAACTTATGTCATTTTTATCTTATTTTAGGTTTTTCTTCTAAAGTAACTACATAAAAACTATTGGGTCTGGAGAGAATTTCGCAATGCGATGATTAAGAGACTGCATGAGTGACAACGAGGCCTGGAAGCGAACTCAGTCTCCCGAAATCATTCACGGCACAAATCAAGTGAACGATCTCTCGTTGCTTATACTCTAACCCCAAAGCAAGAACTTGAACAATTAAGTTTTGTACTGCACCTTGTTGTCCTGAGAAGAAACTTTGAGTTGCAGTTGGATTTCACCAGACTCGGCGTCCTGCAATTTGTACCAATCGCTTCCTTTCTGTCGGTTAAACATAACATATTGAGTTTAGCATTCTTTTCTCAGACTTGTGGACATACGTACGTATCCTAAAATGAAGTTACTAAAAGAGGAAATAGCTTGATAAATGGCTAAACAGTTAACAAGCCATCACTCTGGACTTTCAAAACATTAAGCTCATATTTTAATACTTTTCAAACGTAGCTCACGAGTCTGGCTCATATCAACACTGGATCGGCACGCGGGAAATAAAATTTCTGAACACATTTCCCAGAGAATTATCTTCAAAGACATTATCAAGGCAATTTAAAGTTCTAAATCGAAATCCACTGAGTAACTCATCTAAAACAAGTACTATTAAAACGTTCCAGCAAAGAACAGCTTGAACTTTAAGTTCAGGCTGGCACCAGATGGCAATGGCCGGGTGATGGGTGACTGTGCGAAATGTATTATTTTTTATACTTTTGTAGATACTGTTGGTTTGGTCTATCGAACTACATACATATCATTTTTCTTGTCTAATTTATGTTGGTGCATTGTTGAATTTGACTTTATTTTTTCTACTAACTGAAGACCACTTTTCAACCTAATTAGTAAAGAGACTGCAGTAAAATTGCCTTGACACTTCCCATAAGTCAAGAGTAATGATAAAGATAACTATACACAGCGCGACGAAAATCTAACTATAACATTTAGGATCAAAACTTTCAACATTAAAGACCTCACTTTCGCAGGTAGATTTTAGCAAAACAACCCAAGTATGATGCATGGGGCAAAACTTGACAGCTTGTTCATGAGTGGCTTTATATCAGTTCACATTGATTCTCGTCAATTTAATCATATGACTAAAACATCTAAGCTATTTACCTCCCTTTTTTCAGTGCAGGTCAATAAGTCTGATTAGAAAGCAAGAAAGTCTTGTATGTATAGGAATCCAAAAAAATGTCTTCTGAAAGATTTCAAAAGATTTCCCACATTCCCTAACAGTAACAGGCCGAAAGTTAAATCGCACAACTTTAAGAGTTGAATAAACTGTTTACAGCAAGGCAACATGGGTTGTTCAAAAAAACTAGTTAACTTAGAAATCGCCAAAATTCAAGCAGTAATTTGTTTTTGAAGGAATGGCTTATGGTTTTTAAAAAAATACTGTGTAGATTTTCCACGTAAAAAACTTGTCAGTTTGAAAAATACAGCTCTTATCAGTCTCTGTAAGGTTGGAGAAAAGTACGTTAGTTAAAACTTTAACCCTGGGTTAGTACTTATCGGGCTTTGAACAACTGACTTACCTTGGCCCCTTCACGAATCTGCTCTGTTGTAAGGGTGAGTTGACCCATGAAATCATTCTGGAACACGTCTTTGTCAAACACTTCCTTTGGTCAACGGGAAAACGATACAATCAGTTAGAGTAGTTGAAACCATTCTAAAGCAAACAACGCTTTCAAGATTGTTATTTTTCTCGCGTTTCCCGCTTATGGGTCCGTCATGTATTATATAAACCATGGAAAACACACGTTCGTCACTCAAAGTCAAAGTATTTTTGAGGCTTTGCAAAGGTTAGAATAAAGACACATATGAGAAATGTACACGCACAGTGTAATTACCTTTCGAGTTCGTCACTTATTAAAGACTTTTAAGAGTCTTTGCGCTATAGCTCTGCATTTAGAACGGATTTAGATCAAGCCATCGTGAGTTTACTACAAAATGGACCCTTTCCATACTACAAGTTTTCATACATCAAAAACCCCTTCGACAATTAAAGAACATTTAGGCAAAAAACATTACAAAAGTTTAAATGCCTCTTTTTCTCATTTTCTATGGTGTGCAAAACATTTGCTAAGGTCTCCCCAACCCTCTCTACTTCTAAAGGATAAAGGATTTTCTACCCCGTTTCCCCAAACACCCTCTTCCTCTCCTATTCCCTATACTCATTCTGCCTTGTGTCGGCTCTTAAATAAATGTTTTTAATACTACTCATCAATCGGATTTTCAGAACTGGGAAGAACCAACATCTATACTTACTACAACAAGCTTATCGCGGTCTGTTGGCATAGCAATCGTAACAGACTCATTCCACACTGGTGCAAGCGTTTCGTACGCCACGTTGGTTTTGAATTTCTTCTCGTTGTTAATTTTTACAACACAGAAAGGGTCACTCAGTCCTGAAGAAAAGGTTTTAGTTAGAGAGAAGGTTTGTATAGTTGGTAATCATGCAAAACTAGGGCCCCAGTCGACATTTCGCCCGGTCATCAGAAGTGTTCTCAGAACCCGTGCCGTTTTACTATCTTCAATTCTCTATGGACTCAATGCTATTACGTTGTTTATGTGATCATCCTGGTAAGAAAGGGAAAAAAAGAAAAACAAAAAAGGCACGTAAAATAACTGAACCATATCGAACGCCAATAGCATGTTCGTTATCTGTAACAAATCCACTCAAGTAAGCAGAACCTTCTTTAGTGACTTTTAAAGAAATGCAGATTCCTTAAAACTTTTAAAACAACTATTGCTCAATCCTACACATGGACTTCGTGGAAAACAACTATTTATTTCTGGAAAGTATACGTACGTCCTAGATAAAGTCAATGAACAGCGACCCAACTGCATACTAAAGTTGAAAGCTTAAAAGTACAACTTTGCCTTAAGAGGTCAGCATGATAATGCAAAATACTTAGAAGTGAAACAGCTTACCATTGCTGTCCATGGCTGCCATGTCTTTTCCTTGTAGCAGAGTTAGTATCAGTACTCCACGTTCTGTTCGAAGTGAATTCACGAAACAGTTTACAAGTACATTAATTATTGTATTAAACAGATTACAACAACAACAGAAGTAACTGCTTTTTTAAGGCGTGGCATTATTTTTGCTCGCATGGCATTAAAAGTTAAGGGTGCATAAACTAAATTTTACCAAAATTTGATAAACTTTTCTTTATAAGATGAATTTGCTCTTTGCTAAGAAATTTTTGAACACAAACCCTGCTTCTAAGGATTTACATATTATGTGATTAAATCCGAAATAAATACGTTTCTTTTCAAAACTTAGAACAGTGTCAATGCCTCTTTACTAAGCATTTAGATTTATCGATATAACAACTCCATAAAAGATAGCGGCTGCACGTTTTACCACAAGGCTTTGCGAACCTAACATCGCTAAAAGAAACTCAGGTAAGGTGACAACTGGTAAAACTCTTCCTTGTACTAACAACAATGTGTTAGACAAATTTAAGGTTGTCAGATTCTTTCTTTGATATTTTATGGGCAATTTTAGTTTATAATATATGCATGGTGCTCGAAATAGGGGATAAATATACACGTACATGGTTAGATATCAGTCCTGCTCGAGTTGGTAAGGTTTGCCGTCATATGATTTTGATATTGGGATGGCAAGATGGACGACGATGGCAGAAAACAATAGTGAACATAATTGGAATACATGTTTGATTTTTTATGGGCAATTTTAGTTTATAATATATGCATGTGCTAGAAATAGGGGATAAATATACACGTACATGGTTAGATATCAGTCCTGCTCGAGTTGGCAAGATTTGCCGTCATATGATATTGATATTGGGATGGCAAGACGGACAACGATGGCAGAAAACAATAGTGAACATAATTGGAATACATGTTTGAATGCATCGTCCTAGCCACCCCAAGTCGTTGTTTTGAAAGTTATAACGTGAAAAGCTCAGTTTTGAAGTTTTAATGCCTACGAGAACTCGTTAATCTTCATTTACCTTTACAAACACTTTCATCTTTTTTCTATATTTAAAAAGCGTAACTCAGAGAGTAGAAAACCGTCGTCGTCGATGTTGCCGTATAAACAAAGTTTGGACATTAAACCATTGCATTATTGCTCGTTGTCATCTTGTGTATGGTTTAGAACTACAGCTTACCTTTAATAAGCCGCATTTCCTCTACTTGCCGTTTGATCTTCTGACTGCTTTTGCTCGTGTGTCTCTTAGCATGTTCCTGTAAAATATATGTAAGGATTTAGATTTCTCTTTGCATGATTTTGTTTAATACAGATTTCTGTTAATGTGTTAATTCCTATGCATAAAAGATATCTATTAGCAAGCTCCTATATCATATAAACAGAGTCGAAGTAGGATTTAAGAAATTGTAGCGGATCTCAGTTCAAAGGGGCATAAAAAGAATTTTTTACTTAATAGAAGTCAATCTGCAACTTAGTGATGAATTTAGAAGAAATGTGAATCTTCAACATTGAATTTGAGGAGCACTTTGTACTTATTGTTTTATCTTCTTTCACCTTACAATAAAATCTCGATTGTGCATTCCTACAGAGTGTTATGCTTTTGACTTGTTCGTACATACATGTACATGTACTCATTTTAGAGTGTAAAGATCATGATTTTAGCTGAATCTAAGGAACAGCTACGAAAACGTTCCTTTATAGAAAAAACAAGTTTTAAACTGAAACGGCATACAAATTACAAAAACAAACTACAAAAGCTTAATCATTTATTTACGACCTCAAAAATAGCATTAGTTTGATAAAATATGCATATCTTTGACCAAAATGCTAATGTTTCTTACGTTTATATCTGGGATATCTGCTCCATCTTCGACTGGATTTGGAGTTTCTGGCTTCACTAAAGGTAAAACAAACAAATGTTTGGTGTAAAGATTGTGGGAAGCAATTCTAGATTGTGCAAAGAATGTGGGATGTAATACTGGATGGTGTAAAGGTTGTGGGACAAAATTTCGGATGGTGTAAAGATTATGGGATGTAATACTGGATGTCCTAAAGAATGTGGGATGTGATGCTGGATGGTGTTAAGATTGTGAGATGTGATTCTGGATGGTGTAAAGATTGTGGGACATAATTCTGGATATTGTAAAGAGTATGGGATGTAGTGCTGGATAGTGTAAAGATTGTTGAATTTTAATGCTGGATGATATAAAGATTAAGGGAAGTAATGCTCGAACTCCGTGACTTTTACGACTTTTCGTGATCGTGTGAGCCTTGAACTGAAAGGTCAAACCTACCAGACTTCTCGACTGCTGCTACGGGCCGGAAGACAGCTGACACAACGATTGAGCCTGCGTTCATGATAGAATCTTCTGCCTTTTTCTTGCCAAACACTTTGTAGTTCACGTCCAGCTTTCGCTTGATAACAACTGGTTCGTCCTATCAGAAAAGAACAACAACGAGCTGATTGGTCAAAACCCAACAAGGTGTTTAAGTTGTCTTGAGGAATTAAACATTTATATACTAAAAGACGAAACCAAATGGAAACTTGACCCCATCTGTTCCAAAAATCATCAACCGTCAACCTCATTTTGACAGTACTCACAACATTTAAATTAAAACTGCATGATCCCATGAAGTCATCAGATTGTAACTGCCAGTTAACATCGCGGTCGTAGAGTAGAAATGATAGAGCGTTCTGTAAATAAAGAAACAGTTTTGTTTCAAAAGAAGACGTTAAGCTCATACTACGAAGCTCAAGTGTTTTAGGGAAAACATTTGTACTACAAAAAAGTAATCAAACAAATTTATCGTCAAACCAGGAAAACAACATTGTCAAGCAAGATTTGTCACACAACATAATAATTTGCTTTTACCTGAGTAAAATCTCTGACTGGAAACTCAACGAGCGCTTCCCACACAGGGTTCACGGTACGAGAAACATGGGGAGTTTGTTTAACCTGTCCAAGGAAAAAGATTTGCAATGACGTTTCACAACAATCTTCGCGAACGTAGTTGTGAACGTAATTTAAGCATTTGAAAAATGGAAGCCTGAAAAAAATTCCGGCTTAAACGGGATCCCAACCCATGACCTCTGCGATACCAGTGCAGTGCTCTAACCACCTGGGCTATGAAGCCACATCTTTTGGGAACAGGTCAATTCTAGTGGGACCATTTACACCTTTGAAGTTGTAAAATATATTTTATTGAAAAAGTTATGGTAGTATTTATGTATGTTATCTTAGGTAATGTCCTGAGAATTGTATTAAAAGTCTTAGGTTTGATTAATATAGACACCAGCAGCTGACAAAAAAAAACATGACAAGCGCAACTGAAGAAGAGGAAAGTGCTATTAGAAAAGAATCTTGCTGACCTAGGTAAGGCTCGTTATAAAAAATCGCAAAATCTGATATGGTTTAGGAGTATTGAATAGATAAATTAGTGAAAGAAAAGTTGAACGGCTGAGTGGGAGAAGAAAAGGGAGATTAAGTGAAAGACTGATTACGTAATATTGAAGGATTTTGTTTAATTAATTACCAAACTTTTCTTTAACAAGCTTTGAGTTAAACTGCTTCACGTCGAAGGTTAAGCTAAGTTTATTCTTTTCTAGAATTTTGTTGTATTTAGCGGTTGAGAACCTTGGATACATACATACATACTTTACATACATACTTTGTTTCCACATCCCATAAGGGCTTTTCAGTGGAAATGTTACAAGAACAAACACGACCAAAGTTAAGAATCCCAACTGATTGGAGGCAGACCAGTTGGCTATTTACATGCGTGGTGGATTTGACTCTGGATCACCGAAGCCAAATCCTGTCAGTGGTCAGAGTGAGATTTGAAGCCGGGGACAACTGCATACAAATCCGGCACCCTAACCACTGAGCCACGCTGCCTCCTCCTTGGATGGGTTACTCATTCAAGCAAAAACCGGAACGTACTCGTTTTAACAGCTTTATTGATTGGATTAGGTCGGTAAAAACGTTTGCTCAGGGACACCACATCAATCTCAGTGCTCAACCTCAGGACCCTAAAGATGCAGTGTTACTGCGCCGTTTTAACAACAGCTAAAGCAAAACGCGTTTTACGTGAGAAATGAATGAAAAGAGAATTTAAGCTTCGACCTCTCTGAATCTCTCAAACGCACTTTCTCACTGTTAGTCGTGATGATGCAGTAGGGATCACTGTATCCGTCAGAATCCATCGCCAACAGTTTAGATCCGCTATGCAGCACAACAAGCAAAATGCCAGACCCTATAAAAACAACAAACCAAAGGTTAGGAGCATACTAAAACTCAGATTAAGTGATTCAGCTTATGATGAATCTTATTGTTAAAGTGAAGGAGCAGGCGTAATTAACTTGGCTAGTAGATAGTCTTTACACCTAGCTGTTCTTCATAGCCCATTAAAGTATTACGCACCACTTTGCACAGGCCATCAGGCCATTCATGTCCAAGCTAAGTGCTAAAAAACTAGACGCCATTTAAGCGTGAACTCGGGCTTCCTATGGGTTAAACTAGGCATTGAAACTGGGGGCACAGTACCTTCTGCTGGAATGAAATTGAAGTGTCGGAAAAGCCTTAGAACTATAAGTGATTGTGCGAAGGATTTCAGATAGTTTAGGGTGTTATTTGATATATAATTTATGTTTGTTCTGTGGGTACGTTTAAAGGGGAACTAGACCTTAAAATCAATTCCTTTAATTAAAATCCTTAAAGGTGTGGAGACCGTATTTAAAAGTTTTTATTCTCGTCTCGCGCTAATTTTCCGAGAGTTCGAGTTTGAATGTGCGCATTTTGGGTCGTTTAAGGTCGTTAAGCGTGGGCGCTTTTCAATTTATCAGCGGTAAACGAAGGTAAGTGTGACGTAGGTTATGGGGAAAAACAATGCAAGACTGAAAACTTAAGTTAAAAAGTCACACCTGTCGTTTTTTAAAGAGTTTTAATCTGTCTGTAAACTGAGATGAAATGGAAATTTTATCACTTACTTTCGTCGCTGCTGTTTTCTGTTGTCATTTTTTCTTTGAATTCCTTTTCATCGGTACGACTGCTGACATCCACACACTGCAGGCTCGAATATTCAAGTGTAACCTCAAGCTTTGACCCCTTGACCCCTTCCTTCTCTAAGGTGGTGTCCCTGCACATTAAAGATTTCTATAAGACCTCCGATTTGTGACACATCAGGATTTCGGCCAAAATAGCAACCTTCATTAAGTAAATACTACTATTTATACCAAATTGAAATGTAAACTTAGTTTAATAATAAGTATGAATAAGCTTATGATTGTTCTTTCAATTATAAGACGTCTATAAGACGAAAGTTCGTGTTTAACTTTCAAACTTTGTCAGTACAGGCCTCTCCTGCACAAGTTTCCCTAACCTCCAATATTTCCATGCCCTCTGTCTTTTAACAAGATAATACTCTTTGCTACATGATTAGCTAATTTACAGGTTTGCCACTGTAACATCATTAGGCTAAATCTGTAGCAATAACTGATTGTTTAGAACAGTTATCGATAAACGTATAACAATTAAGATAAGTACTGCATGAGCAAGTTCTGACTTACACTTTCTTTCTCTTTTCAAGGTTCAAATTGTTCAGGAAAACCTTGTATTTGGCCATGGTGTACTTTGTTCCGAATGTTCTTTTTCCTTTGATTTCAATTGTAAGCTGTTCAATAAATATATACGGATAACATTAAATACTAAAAACGTGATTGTTAAAAGTTTTGCAATGTTGATTTTGGGGCCGCAAAGGCATCCAAGCCGGTAGTTTATAAGAACTTTGTAAGGGAAAATGTTAACGTTACAGAAACTACCAGTTAGGGACGCCTGTGGAGAGTGATGGCGTTTCGAACACTAACATTTCGTCGAAAAGTTTGGAAGCGTTAGCATTTCAAACCATAAAAACACAAGAAAGATGTTGATTACCAACTTCTTGATTGATCTTATCAATCTATTGTGCTTACTTGTCCATCAAAGGACAATTCTTAAAACAAATGGAAACAAATAGTCCCTACGTGGTAAGCAAAAATAGGTAGACCAACCACTGTATAATTTTATCGGTTAGAAAACATTCGTTTCGTTTTCATACAGCATGCACTTCTTGATGCTTGAAATTGTTTGTATGGAAAATCAAGAATAATAGAATGTAATCAGCTTATTGAAACAAAAAATGTATGTAAATAGAATTTCTCGCAAGCTCCCTTTTCCCGGAAAAATCATTCTGAGTCCCAGACCGGATTCGACCTTATGACTTTCTTGTTACCAAGTTTAGTGGGCTAGTTTTCCACAAGTTTCTATACAACAGTAGATAATTAAGAGCGTCTGACAGCTTATTCAGAAAGTCCTGAGTTCCAAGCTCGTCTCGAACTCGACAAAAAGAGATTTATTAACATTTGTTTATGTACATTTGTATAGTAGCCGCTCGCTCTCAAACGAGTGAACATCCAAAATATATAAGCTATGGTAAACGTGCAAACTGAGAGTACACCTACTACACTTGAAGTAAAACAAGATAATTGAAACAAGACAGCAAGCACGTGTTTACCTTTTCAAGGGCCAGATCGTAAACAAGGAAGGAAAAAGACTCTTCCCAAGTAGTACCTCCAAGAATCTTCTCAGAACTCTTTTCGTCCTGATCTCCGACCTTCATCTCAGCCCAAACCAGGTCATCTGATCAGTTCAAGCAAGAAGTTTAGCTCTATGCCTAAACCTTAAATTGTGAAAAAAATTCCTATCCGCCTGTGATAGTTTTTTTTTGTAATTTTTTGAGTGGCTCATAGCTTTGGTTTCACTGGGCTCTTCATAAAAACTCTTAACAAAACTTACAAAAGGTATCTGTTTACGTGATCAACATTAGAGATCAAATCCGAAGATGCGGCAAGTGTTCAATTCTTCGATCAGGATACCGAACCCAGCAGAAGTGTAATGTTGACTAAATTAACAGTGTTCTTACTATCTTGACATTAAACTTTGAAATTGCCTTAACCGTTTGAACCTTCAGAACTCTTTTATGAGTTGTTATACACCGCCATCTTAATGGAACCTCCTCTGTACAACATAATAACACTTCTAACTTGTGTCCGTATTAAAGTGTTTTGGTTGCAGTGCCAGACCCCTCTCGTTCATTTCTATTGTGTTCATCGAGAGTGGAGACTGGTACTGCAACCGCAACACGTCATATTTCAAAATGGCGGCGCGCAGGAAATTCAAACCGTAGAAATTATCAAACTAAATTGCTTTATGTTAGATTTATGTACAGGATTATCAAATTTGACCTGCTGATAAGGACACAGACTTGATAAATCTTTTATTTGAGACCAAGAATGTAATACAGTGGAAGATTCCTTTGAGAAAGATTCTCCTTACTAACAACAGAAACATGTAAAGTGTTTTTTCTTTGGTAAATCGTTTAAAGTTTTACCACACTTGTACGTTGATTTATCGGCTTTCTTACACTGTTTGCAAAATTGACACAATACTACCTGTGAACTTTTGTGGCAGTCCTCCTTTTGCACTGACAGTCAAAACACCGCAGGCTGTGAAAGTAAACATAAAAAGGTAAATTGATGCATTTATGTAGCATCCTTTCCATATGGATACGCTCATAGGCGTTTTATTGAACTATAGGTTTACCCCCATCAGATCGGAAGCATATAAAGGCGCAACTGGCAGCCGCTTCAAAGCAGTTCATGTATGCTGGTACTCATTTTACCAACCCCGGAAAGCTGAGTGGCCTTTAGTGGAAAAGAAGATTACCCAAATATTCAAACCTCAATCAGGCCGGGGATCGAACCGGGGACCTCAGGAGTGGGAGGCAGCGTCAATGCGCCAACCCCTCCGTTAATTATAAGTAAGCATCTGGGGCCGATTGTTCGAAAGCCGATTAACTTTAAACCAGGATTAACCCTTAACAAAACCTATTGGTTGTCATGGTAGTTAACCCTGGATTAGGGCTAATCGTCTTTTGAACTGGGCTCTGAATCATCGAGTGAGACATCTTCTCGCCAAGACGTTCTGCACAATCTCGTCCAATAATTGCTGAGTATGTGAGCTAAATACAAAGTGTCATATCAATAAGCAAGAAATCATCTAGTTAATGTGGACATTTAATTTTTTTCCTACCATAGGTCGTTTTCCTAGGGGCGCTTAGCAACTCGTCTGTGTCAACAGCGTGGAGGGGAATTTCTATCCTTCCTGGATCAACCAGGGCTGCAACAAAGATATAGTTGTTGAAAAGTTTTGTTGTTGCGTTAATGTTAAATTTGATACAGTAACTAAAGCAAGAATATAGTACAAAACAAACAAACCAATAAGCTAACACATTAAATACAGAATTAGTTCAGTGTTACCAGAGTTATCATCGTAGCGTCATCACAAAGATAAAACCAGGACTTTCGTCATTTCTATTTGGTTGACAGCTTTTTCCCAACTGGAAACTTCACGATTATTAACCGGTACTTTCATAGTTGTGTCAATACCTTCGAAACCATTATTGTTGAAGAGAATTAATTTGTTAGTGTAAATTTCGATTTCGCCTTCTTCATTTTTGCTAAATATGTCAATTTCGGCTCCTTCATTTTTGCCAATGTAAATTTTGCCTCCTTCATTTTTTCTAATGTACATTTTGCCTCCTTCATCATTTTGAGTAGAAAATCTATCAATTACTAGATGGATTAGTAAACATAACTAAAAGTGGATAATCATTGTTAGCTTTCAGACTAACTATATCATAGTAAGTATAACTATGTGATTTACCACACAATTCACGTGACAGATCATATGAATTCGACCTGAAAATGTCTGTGCGATACAGACGAAACCCTGTCGCTTAGTTCAAATCGACAAGTCTAGTATTTGATTTAAATAATTTTCTTCAAGTAGTCTAGTAAGATGATTATAACCTTTAGAACACATACGACATGATATTTTGAAGTAATTTTCTGAACTTCAAATATTCTGTGATAGGTAATTTTGAAAGGACCCAGTGCGGCCAGTTTTCTTACCATTGAAAAAATCAACAGAGATTCAGTCCGCAAAGCTCGTGAAGCTCACCTTATTCTTAAGGCAAACACTCTTGAACCTAACGGACTTAACATTAGAGAAGATCTGTAATTTTTGCTTTTATTTTGAAGCCGCGTCCTTTATTTATCTTGTACACCATTATGTTTTCATTTTCACCACAAGTGTCTTTCAACCGTTTTTTACGTCATACGCAATATCATATTTCATTTTGAAATGTATAACACAAACGATATTGTAAATTGATCCTTAAGACCTGAAGAAGACCGGTAGTGGCCGGTCTAAATATAGTCGTTTTAAACTTATTGGTCGTTTGTCAGTTTTTCTTACTTTTCATTCAGTTTTCTTACCGTAGGCAAGGCTGTCCATGACTAGGGCGTTGATAAAGTCCTTCACCATCGGGATGTCCATTACCTGCACGGCTTTTGCCATGCGCACATTGAAGCCGACATCAGGTCTGTTGGAAGTAGTATGAAAATGCTTTAAGCCACAGGAAAAAAGTGTTAGTGTTGAGTAGATTAGGGATTCCAAGTCCTTGATTAATTAAGATAACAGCCACACCCTTCAAACAGAGGTATTTGTACTATATTCAGCACATTTTCCACTAAGATAACAGCCACTGACTTCATTTCGGGATATGTGTGCCACATTCGGCTAACCTCTCCAGCAAGATAAAAGTTACAACCTTCAGCCCACTTTTTCAGCAAGATAAATGCCACGCCCTCCACTTTATAGTATGTATTCATGTATTCAACTTACTTTTCTAGGAAAGTAACGGCAACACTTTTCATGTGCGGGAACGGCACCAAGTGGTCCATCTCCATCACGATTTGAGCTCGTCCGGATAAAGATAAGTCCTCGATTACCACATCTACATCTGCTCCCATCCTAAGTAGAAACAAACACTACTCAAAACTTCTGGAATTTTTTACCTCGTTCAAGATCTGTTTCCACTTTCTCTTTTTGTTTTAATACCAACATATAACCGCGCAGTTCATGTTAAATACTCTATTTCTTCGAATAGTAGCCAGAGTACTGTTGTCCTTCAGTGGTATATGTGTAAACACAACAAATATAGATTCCTGAGTGAGGCCTTACCACTGGAACGAGGTATAATTCAAGTTTCGCTGGTCTATAGTATCAACAAAGAACCCATGCATAAACCCACACAAAAGAAAGAGAAGAAACTCTCATACTTCCATTGGATTCGAACCAACGACCTATGAAACAGATCTACGTCGCTCTAACCAACTGTGTAAACACAACATATATAGATTCCTGAGTGTGGCCTAACCACTGGAACGAGGTATAATTCAAGTTTCACTGGTCTATAGCATCAACAAAGAACCCATGAATAAATCTACACAAAAGAAAGAGAAGAAACTCTCTGACCTCGATGGGATTCAAACCCACGACCAATGAAACAGATCTACGTCGCTCTTACCAGCTGAGCTAAGGGGCCGGCTGGAAGTTTGGTCGTGGATTAAAGGACAGTAGAGCTCGGCCCGAGTCATAGAGCTTGCCTAAAAAATCCTCATCCGAAGGCAGCGCTTATTCGATAGGGGTTCTTTTT
This sequence comes from Hydrozoanthus tunicans, assembly GCA_026413305.1. NCBI lineage: Eukaryota > Metazoa > Cnidaria > Anthozoa > Zoantharia > Hydrozoanthidae > Hydrozoanthus > Hydrozoanthus tunicans. The sequence goes on from JAOBAT010099413.1 coordinate 38,374, forward strand.
TTGAAAATTTTTCTTTTGTGCATAGGACAGACAATTTCAAAGGGGGATACTGCAAATGTATTTTATCAAAACTATGACAAAAATAAGCATTTGAAAACCACTTTGAAATGGATAGTTCAAAGTTTACTGAAGATTCTCGAAGTCATATTAACAGAACAAAGGCAATTATCGAGTATAAATGTTTTTCTTCCAGTAATTATGGGTTACTCACATTTTCCCTCCAAGCCGTACCCTGATGACAATACTCGTGTCTGGAGCATGCATACATAGTTCCATATTGAATACCAACATGTGTTTCTGTCGCTCTGCAATGTCCGAGGGCGGTTCAAAAGCGTTCTGTTCGGTCGCAGGGGTATTGGGTGTGTCTCCTTCATCACTTATGTTCTCGAAGACTTTTACATACTTGACGAACGGAGTCTTCTTGCCGAATGAGAATTCCACCAATTCCATTGATTCTAGAATTATGAACATTTTTAAAACTAAGAAGAAACACTACCCTGTTTAAAATAAATATGTCATTTGCCGGCCGGGAAGTCCATATTGTGCCAGAGGTCTTAAATAAGGTTCGAAGCCAGAGGCCGAGATCCATACATATAGACCGAGAATCGACGCAGAATATCTCAATACGGATATCCAAGCCGGCAAATAACGTTATTTTTCTCCCGATTCTTGTGTCATTTTGTAAAATAGACGTACAGGGTTCGTCCTCTTTTCTCAAAAACAAAATTTAAGGACTTTTATAGGACTTTTTAAGGTAAGATTATTGGTTTTTGAGGACCTAAGCGATGGGACATCAACCACCAGAACTGACCTAAAACATGACTTTTTACGATACTGATTTTCTTGGACACAGTTATATAGTTAAAGGCGCGTTTTAGTTGTTGTTATTCACGGACTGACACTAAAGTCTCTAGAACTGCAAAGGTTTGATTTTGCATTACCTAAGCAAAACTGTTACTGTGCACATAACAGCGCAGTCTTCATTCAAACTCAACAAACTGTAAGCTAAGCACATGACTCGTGATTCAAACAAAATGCCAACTTTGATGAAAATGCAAAAAGTTTAGGGAATTTTTAAAGACCATGACTGATTTTTATAAAATTTAAGGACTTTTGAGGCCTCAAATTTTGGAAAGTGAAAATTAAGGACTTTTAA